>JALPQI010027099.1:0-12630 GCA_025490895.1 Thaumatotibia leucotreta
TTTTTGCCCATAAAAGTACTTGTACGTACGCACTATCTCAGTACATAGATTACCTATTCAACTATCTTGTGACGGCTCCTAATCATTTATCAATATTTAACAAATTAACTTTATGGGTTCTTATAGTAGAAATATGTATTTAAAGGTAACTATCAGTGGGAATGAAACTAAAACCCTGAATAGTTACTTAATTCGAACTAGTAAAACTTACATTACAGTGATAAAATAACAAAAACTTCACGTTTATCACAAAAATGCGAGTAGCAACATTCACGTGCCAGTCACACCTTCATTTTAGAAAGGCATTTTTTTATGTCTCTTACAGAAATTTGGGAAAACCCTGCCAAAAATGTAACTATCGTTTTCCTGTATCAAACCTTATTCGATTATTTGTAGTTTGGCGACATGCAACGGTATTCTATACAATAAATTAAGTTCCATGCGTTTTTTTAATTGGTTGATATATTATTTAATTGTTTAGATTTAGTTCTATTCTAATTATTAGGTACTTATGTTATACCTTTTATATGATCTTCAAGGACCGAGTTTTGTAACGCGTTATTTAATTTAATGATTTAGGTAACTAAACTTTTTAGTACTAAGCATAATTAACACAGGTTTTTGGAGCGTTTACTCATTTATAATTATGGTCAAGCTGTGAAAATGAAATTCAATAGAATGGCTTCAATGCGATGGACATGTAAATGTAATTAAATAATGTATATTATTTCCAGGCAGCTGTCAATTGTCACTGAAATGTTAAATTATTGGTATGAAAGACCATACATGTAGTTAGTATATTTAAACACATTTCATTTTTATACTGAATGCATTTCAAGAATATGTAAAAGAATTCTACTGAAACCCCCTTTTAACCCCGTCAAAAGATGCACTTCTGGCGTACTATAAAAAAACCCTTTTACGCAGGATGTTAAAAAAAATAATGATTTATTTTAAATATGGCTTTGTAAAGATAGAACTTTCGAATTATTTTGCAGCTATATCATTTGTTTAGCCACTAATTGCATTCGTGTATAATTAGGTTTAACAGAAACATTATAATATACGTGTAATATAAAATGTGTGAAGGTTGTGTATGTAAAAAAATATGCTCATTTTGTACATCGTTAAATTTCATTATCGTAAAAGTATTTGATTGAACAAAGTTTTTTTTATTAGCAAGTGGAATAAATTATATTCGAATTTGTTTTTTTACTTGAGTAATTAATGATGAGTGCAGTTACTGGGAAGGAATATCGACTAGCAAATATGGAATAAATAACGCTATTTACGAGTACTGTTTAAAATATCATTTCATTAATAATACGTCATAATCTAAAATTTCTGTACCTACCTCATTTATAATCAACCGATCATACATGGTTATCCATGGTAATATTATTTGTTATAGAGTTAATTACTAATAGCAGGAAATAAATTTAGGTAGAGTTTAGTTTACAGACATTCGTCAATATTTCAGAGTAAATTAACCCCCTGCCGACGGTAGCTAAAATAATTGTTTTGTCGGTATCCAAGCCATTTTTCACCACTATCTAGGTAGACTTCATCGTCTTGTGTGCTTACCATGAGCTACCCCGCGTAATTAACACGGATGTCCTTTCTATCCATCCCGCTCGTACTCGTATTGATGCAAGCGAGCCGGTAAGAAAGTAAGTCCGTGTTTATAAGACGCGAAAGACGTGAAAGAATACGTTCGCCGGAAGACTGGCTACTCGCTGAGGGTGCAGCAGCTGCAGTCGCGTCACTACGTGCACTTCAGCTCGTTTGTGGTACGTGTGCCGCGCCCGCTGCAAGATACCATCGCGAGTGCAGACTTCTGGCCGAAGGGCGTCGTGTTTCGGCGGTTCCGGGGCAACCTGCCGAATCCTACGCCAGTTCAGATGACTCAACAGAGCCACGCTGTTGCGTCACCTAAATCTAACTAAATTTTATTTCTATTTGTTGCTCTATATAGATGCCTATTTTTTCAAATTGTTTATTTTTAGTTGCATGACGCATTGGTTTTTAACTGTAATGTCGTTTAAACATATGTTTCAATAAATAAAAAATAAAATAACGCGACGGTAGCTCATGGTACGGCTACTGGCGCGGCTGGCGGCTAATTTGGCGCTAGTTGCGCACACGCAACCAAATGCAGCTCCGAACCTCCGTACATTGATGCTAAAATGTGGAAGTACCAGCCAGTAATTCGGTGCTTGGCAAGGAATATACGATATGTATGTATTATACATACATATACAGGGTGAACGACATGAAGTGTTACCAATTTCAAAGGACTGCGATTTTTTAGTTGCAACAATTTATTACTATAAGTAAAGGTGCGGTTAAACTAAAAGAGCATTCGCTGTTCTAACCTCCCACTCTACGAAATTCGATCGGTACACAAAACGTGATTGGTTGATTTCGTAGAACGGGCGCTAGAACAGCGAATGCTCTTTTAGTTTAACCGCACCTTAAGAAAAAACAAGAGAAAAAATATTACATTTTGTGATTAAATTTACTTTTAGTCAATATACTAACTAGCCTTTGCCTTGACTATGGTCTTCAAATTGTAAAAGCACGTTTGAGACCATTGGGTAGTGGTATGTGCCAGTGAAATAAAATCGATTTCTTTATTGCATTTATACTAGCATGTTTAATTGCTCTCACCTTTCGCTTCAAAAAAGACCAGATCAAAAGTCCGAAACTCAATCTGGAGAAATGACACGTGAAATTCGGGTTTCAGACATGTTTGGTTCTTACACTTCTTACGGCTATCTTTATAAGCCGAAGCTCAGTTTCGTTCTTGCGGTGTACAGCCCAAATGTTTGCGTGCCTAAGACATCAATGCGGTGTCCAAAACATAATCCCGCTAATAAGCCGCTATTACTTTGACACCAGACTTAATGAAATCTACTTGGTAATACTTCATATCGTTCACCCTGTATCATCTCATCAGCCTTTAGTCAGTCCACTGCTGAACAAAGGCCTCCCCTAATATCTAAGCGTACGGACGCATTAAGAGCTAAATGCCATGGGCAAGTGGGTCGGCGATCGCAATAGTGTGTCCACTTCACTAATGATGATGTTGCTGCCCGTTATCAATCTTGAATAAATATTGGTCAGTGTCACTTCGAATCCCTTAGTTGACTCTTACGAAACCCACGGGAAGAGTTGGGGTCGTGACCAATATAGATATCTATTCTTACTGGCGTCACAACTAGGCCAAAATAAAATTAAGGAATATAATTGATGACAAATTCGTGTTCTTTCTTCTCGATACTTTTCATCTAGAGTTATCAAATTTGTCACGCCATGCAACGCATTAGTTTATTAGTTGCCATCCTTAAGGCGTTGGTATCTATAAGTACAAGGTAAAGCAAAGTACAGTGATCTCTTAAATGCGATTCAGTTTAGGTTCAGCTCGTTAGTTTTTGACAGTTATTTATTTATTTAAGCTTTATTGCACAATTTAGGAAAAAAGTACAAATAGCGGACTTAATGCCTTATGACATTCTCTACCTGTCAACAATTGGATCAAACAGAAACTTGTACTAGGTGCAGGATCGTCAACATTGAAAAGAAATAAGAAACACAAATCGACACTACTACAACTACATAGGCTTAATAAATACATAGATAGATAAATACCTAAATAAAGTTATTCTATACAAGTGGCACATCGCGATTCAGATTAGGTCCTAAACTGAATCGAATTAGTAGATCGTGGTAACCCCCTAGAATAGATAGCAATAGAACAATCGGATAGACGGTGGATTGGTTGTCTGGGAAAACTAGACCGGTCATCTATTATGGTTTACTTTTTATTCCATAGCTGATTCATTTTTTCCTCAGTGTAGACTTACTAGCAGCTGCGTATTTGCTGCTACCTCTGCGTAAGTTCACAATATTGTGTATAAATATTTTTCCGACATTGTGTACATTTTATTTGTACAACGTTGTGTAACGTGTGCTGTATCTACATCCAGCAGCATGTATTTTATGTTTCTGTTTATCAAAAAACTTTTTTAATTTTCAAATAATTTCGATAAAGATAGTTTTAAGCAAACTTATCGTTTATTTTTTATTCAAGTCTTATAACTTCGTAAAGTAGTACGACGATATATTAAAAATGTAGCATAATATATTACGCGTAACAAAACACGGACTTGGCTAGATTATGTTACATTTTGTCCACACACACACACACACACACACACGCACACACGCACACACTTCATAATAGTTTCATACTCGATTTATGATCGCTACAGCACAAAAAATGCCTCAAATAGTGCCCGAGGCACTTCCAGCAAGAAAGCATCCATGGCGACGTTATTCATTAATGAAAGAGCTATAAAATTAATGGTCGATGGATATCGGAATTAAGCCATGATTTCCCTCTAAATCTCACGCTCTGCCTTGCAAATAAGTTCCAGAAGACTTAACATGAGTAACGTGTTTTTCAAAATGCGAAGTTTATCGAATGAACATGGTAACGTTTTGTTTACGTGTGATGGTAATTATTATTTGAAACAAAAATTATAATCGACGATTATGAAAAAAAAATATCTTGCATACTTAATAAGTGTTTAACATAAATTCTATGCCTATTACTACTATTTACTCTTTCCTGGACTTTTTAATTGGTGTCCTTTGAACCGCGCATCACTATAAATAAAATTGTCAATACTGCTTATAAAGCAAAGCTTCTTTTCAACTTGGACAAAATTGCTTAATCAAAACTGCCTATCAAGATGAGTTCATGCATGACGTACTTCTCAATTTCGTAAAATTTTATGACTAATCCCGGCCAGAATGACATTTTCATCACACTTGCTGTCTAAGCGCGCCATTGCTTGCGTGCATAGCGGGAGTAATAGAAAAGTGAAATTCCCTAGGGAGTAATAGAAATATCAGTACGTCATTTAATAATATTATGTCTTAAAACTTACTTTATTGTCAGCAAGTGTGACGAAAAACATTGTATGCATCACGGTCGGTAAGCGGAATACTAACTCGAGTCATAAAAGCCCTCCGCCTACGGCGTCAGGTTTCTAAGACTCTCGTTAGTAATTCCGTACTTACCTCCCTTGATGCACAATGTACTATTATTAATTGATATACATAATTTGGGAATACTACCGAATCACCGGTACCGGTATGTTACACTTTGTCGTTTTGATTTGATTTGCTATTTCTATACGTATTTAAATCGATTCGATTTTCGAGTTAAAAACATGGTTATCATCTTATGGTTAGGTGCAATCATTTGACAAAATTTATTTCGATTTATTTTATTTTTAAGACTTTTGTAACTGAAAAAATCTACACACAAAGTTTTAAAGTGCCTTGGAGTATACCTACTATTCCTTTTAACCCAGTAATTCCTTTTAACCCAAATGCTTGAGTGTGATTTCATTTATTTTGTTTATTTGGTAAATTGGGAAATATGTTGAAATCTGACAGAGAAAGTTAGAATTGAATCCGCTGCACGTATCTAAAATAGAATCGGGCTCTATCATTCGTCACCTGTACCGCGCTTCCTAATCCATATTGCACTGGATACAAATATTGTGTTGTATCTAATAGTGTTATTATAGTCAATATCTATCGGGAGATAGCGAAGATCGTGACGCGGTGACTGCGACGCGCCTTATCTGTGCATCGGCTTCGTGGCCATCGTAAATAATGTGCAACTTTTCCCGCCACGCCCCCGCCGTGCGGGAACAACGAAACGGTGAAGACGCTCCTAATCCGTTTGGTATAAAAAATGCATATCCTTTATTTTGGTACTTGCTTAACACGAACTTATTGACTTTTCATGATTAGAAAAGCCAATAAGTTCACTCTATAGCAAATTCAACGCAACGGAGAGTTGTCGAGTTTGCGGACGATTGTGGTAGACACACGTCTTTGAGTGGCTGAAGGTTCGAAACATTAAGTACAGATGTCGCTAGTGATTAGCTTCACAATACTATTGACTAAATTCGCTGTGATCGACGGAAGGTCTGGTGTAATTGGAAGCTCGTTGGACCGGCAACCCAGAGGAAGCGGGTTCGAATCCCGCGACAACCAGAGTCTTTTGCAGTTGATTTTTGTATGGTAAGCACACCTGTTACGACATTGTGGAATTATTGGCTTTTTCACTTTTTGGAATCCAATTGGAATGAAATTAAAAACCTTGATTGCGATCTGATTCGTAACGACAAATAAATACGATATCTTTAGGAATTTAAAATTGATCGGCGTTTGCATATTATAATATAGCTTATTTTATAAAATTATACCCCAAAATCGAGTTATTATTTACATTTAGTGCTTAATTGTCGTTACAAAGGTGACTGTGTAATTAAAGTTTTTACTTTCACGCCACTGGCTGTCCCAAAAAGATAGATATAAATGTGTCACAAATAAGCACCTTGTATAAACATACGATTGAAGTACCTAATAAAAACAGCAACACGCTTCAAAAATCTTATTACCAATTTAAAAGTTAGTTCCTACGTATTTAAATGAATTAACCTAAATCTCTAATTTCGAATTTTCGAATACTAGTTACATCACAACGCATTCAGTGCTAACTTGGAAAAAACAAAAAGGCAGACGAAATTTTTAATTGTTTATTTGATGTAGGTACATATTTTAGGTAGATAGGTACCTACATGGCTATTTCGATCGACTATAAGCTACCTTAAAGGTAGTACTTATGTGTCTAATCTCTAAGCTATTGTAATTCAATACCATGATAGATTTTCCACGAGGCATTTAGTCATCCATATGTATGACATATTATATTTTGTCCAATAAATAAATTTCACACATCGCTTGGGCAGCATTGCGAATCAAATAGCAGTCAATCCATTTCCCCGCTCGGTTAGTTTTATTAACCTCTATCACCTTTATAAGAAGGGTGTCGATAACGGCTGATACCAAAAGTAAGACTGCCATGCGTGCGAGTTTCTCCGGATTTACTTAGGATGTGCAAACCGGTTTTTATATGTATGAGATTTCGATGAATAACCGGTTAATAACCGTTTTTTTCATACTTTCCAAAACCGGTTTGCATTCCATAGATTTATTCTAGTTTGAAGGCCGTTTGCAGGCTATCTGGTAGGGCTTTCATAAAACCCATACTTTTTAAATATGTAAGGACAGTGAAGAAGCATCTCATTTAATTGAAGTAACTGTTTCCCAGCATTATTGTGTACAAACTACAAATGATTATGATGAAGCCTGTTGCGGATTGCTTTCTTGTTTGTTTTGTGCTGCTTATTTTTGTTCGCACTTGACGAAGCTTGCGCTGTGGATTTGAGACTTGTTATCGATACTATATGAGCTTGAAAAAAAAATATATTTCCATTTAGAACTATAAAGTAAAGTCCGTGAAAAAAATTACAAATACGTCAAATGTCCGGGATTCTCTAGTCTTTCTCCTGGTTTTCCGAATTTGGGATGGCAGCCCTATCCAAAAGCAACGAAAACAATGTGGGCAGGGTCCACTGCTCCGCTAGTCCGCGGCTAGACGGCGGTCGCTAACCGCGGCAACACTCGCAGTCATGGCCGCGCCGTTGTTTTTGACTGAAAACGGTGCACGCGCGCTTCATGCGCCATGTGGGGCCATACAACTGGAGGGAATACTGCATTAGATAAAACTTTCTTTAAAAATAAAAATAAATCGTAAGGATAGGCCCAAATGCACTCGAAACTGCTTTATTTGTCTTCAAAAGTGCTTGCTTACATACGTATTTCATAACATAATGATCGTTAACTTATAGCAACACGAAAATAAAAATAACAATGATACCAATATAAAAACACTTAATATCTAAGTGATGCATAATTGTATGAATATATACTGTGCGTTTGACTAATGATCTTCATTATATCATCGATAAAATTGCTATCACATTTTACAATAAAATTTACAAAAAGATGCTTTCGCCAGGATTCAAGTCGGGACTGACAACTTCGCAGGTCTCTAGCGACTAAGCTTTGCCGTATGACATTTTTTTTTCCTAGCCTGTAGGGGTGTCCCACTGCTGGGCAAAGGCCTCTCCCTCAGCTTCCGGTTCGGTGCCAAGTCTGGCCAATTGTTGGCGAAGGCATCCAGGTCGTCCCGCCATCTCCGCCTGGGCCTGCCTCGTCCCCGCCTAGTTTGCGGCATCCACTTGGTGGCTGTAATAGCCCACCTTTCTGGATGCATGCGGTAGACGTGACCGGCCCAATCCCACTTTAGCCTGGCAGTTTTTTCAGTATGACATTAATAATTTATTTATGTAATTTTGTATTTTACAGTAACCCCTAGATGTAATCTTTATTTGCATGTTGCATATTATAGACCGTCATTACCTACCGTAATCTTACCATTACAAAACTTCTGCAAGGCTGATGGCTTGGATTTGTAGTTCGGAAGCTACGGGAAATGTATTATTTTTTGATAAGCATGAATATGTTCCAGTAATGGGCAGTAATTTTTAAAAAACACATGATATTTAATATATCGCTACCTATCTAGCCACTGTACCTAGAAAGATTAAAATTTACATTTTCTTCGGTTACCGCGAAGATTACGCATGAAATAAAACTATGAAAACGGATAAACTCGCGTATATTAACTAATTTTAACTTCATTCCGACGTTTCGAACATTAAAATTTACAATGAAAGTAGATCGATGTCTGTGTGAAATAGTCCTGAAATATTGGGTTAGAAATATATAATCAAAGCAAACCGTTTCATGGCCCCACGCCGGCTGTGTTTACACGAGATCCCGACCATTCGCCAGCGGCTACGAACAAAATCCTACGCGGATATTAAATTTATATCGACCACCTTTATACAACTGAGCCTTAACTAATCTATACTAATGTAGATATTTTAAATGATTACTAAATTTTTCAATGGGTAAACCTATTTTTTATTTCATATAAGTAGGTACTTAAATGTAATTATCAATTAGGTCGAACCGTTACCTCACCACGCTTCATTGAGTTTATAATATGATTCAGTTGATTTGTGAAAGACTACTCCATAAGATAGGGTTCAATTCAACACAGAATGAATGAATTTAAATTGGTCAATGGACCTAACTAAAACAAATGCCTAACAATATTTCCATAACAAAGTGGGGCTTAGTTTTTCTTGTCGATACAATTATAAAATATGCAGGAATAGGAATTTACATCTAGTACAGTCAAGTGTAAAAATAAGTATCAATAGAATTCGCTCATAAATATGTTACGACGTTCTTACAAAAGGTGCATTTAAGACCAAATGAGCATTCGCTCATTCTATCCCCTACTCTACGAAATCAAGGAATTTCGACGAATCACGTTTTGTGTAACGAACGAATTTCGTATAGTGGGAAATAGAATGAGCGAATGGTTGTCTAAATGCACCTTTACATAGATTAGAGTGCACTGGGACATATTTTTGAACATGTTTGTTGTATACAAATATTATTTTGTCTCTGACTGTACCTTCTATTTTAGTAGGCTTTTTGCGTGACTTTGACTCATAATAAAACAACAGATACGTAAGACTAACATGGAAATCCCTTTTGCGTGCACGTAGCCGATGTCAAATAATAAATACAGTTTTTTTTTTTTCAAATTAAGTGAATTGGCATTGAAACAGGTTATTCAAAGCGGTTGAATAGTTCGTCCTACATTATTTAAGGAACTTTGGCACGCGTTGGCATTTCGCCACCTACGATGGGAGAACAATCGAATGGTCATGGTTTTTTCATGTTTCCCACGAGCAGATGTTGGCAAAGGCCAGCGAGGCTCACTGGCCCATTTTAACGGCAATACGCACGCTTATTCGAAACGTTTCAATTATTGATAATGTCGAGACTCTAGCCTACCTAGGTAATTATTATTACCTAAACCAAGCTGCGGCAAAGCTGGTGCAAATGAGTAATTAGATGTAACGAAAATGTGAAAACAGTTTATCTGGAATGTAGAAAATAGTCTATTACGGAATTTTTGAACACAATTGGTGCTTAAAAAGAGTGTATTCTTCTTTAATTACTTTAATTGCACTAATTCTCATTATTAAAAAAAAAACGCATGTGGCTACGTTGAGTACCTACCTAATATTATGGTTATATTTATAATGGATTCAATGCACGGTATTTTGTGCATGTTTTCATACATAATTTATTAATTTTATTAGTATGAGAACATTTAAAAAGCTCATATTTCGATCTAGGTTCATATAATTGTATTCGCTACTTACGATCTCAGGAACTTACGCTATCTACCTATTACAATTATTCGGTTTCCACATGACATTACACTCTGTAAATATATTTGAACATTTTAGACTAAATTAAACTAACTTGATGATACCTTATCTTCAGTTGGTATATGATATGGAATAGCTGTATAAACTAAACTAACTATACAATTGGAAATGGGAAAAATACTGGACGTTCAAGCCCAATATCTATTCACTGCATAATTGGCAACGTGCAATATACTTCACATATGATTTCTGGAAAACTATTCATAGGCGTTTTTTTTTAAATTAATTTTCTGTTATTTAAAATCATACAAGTAGCCATAAAAATAATCATCATCATCAGCCTATGACGGACGTAGGCCTCTCCTATTAACTGTGCGTAAAAATGAAAATGAAAATGAAAATTTATTAATAACAATGGTTACAGGTCAATATTTAGTATCATTACATTATATAATTATAAAATGTATCGCTATAAAATATAGGTAGGTATTATAATGTTAAAGGCATTTCAAAAAAATCGTTATATGTGTAGAACATTTCTGAGATAAGCCACTTGTTAAGTTTAGATTTAAAACTAGCGGTGGAAGTTGCATCTCTGACACACTCCGGGAGGCGGTTATATATCGATGGTCCGAGACAATAGACCGATTTCGCCGACTTAGCTAGTTTGTGGCGCTCTGCTACTAGTCTGTCCGCGTGTTGATTGCTACGCAGGGGGTATTTGGCATTCGAACCTCTGCATTTGAATAGATGTCTATTGACGTACGTGAAAATAGACACCTGTTGTATAAGTATGCACGGTGGAGGGCATGATTTTAAAACGTATAGACGCATTAGGAGGTAAATGCCCATAATCGCCACGCTGGGCAAGCGGATTGACGATTGCAGTAATGTGTCCATTATGATGCTGCTGCCCATCATCAATCTTTTATCAAATAATGGTCAGTGACACTACACTCCCTTAGTCGACTCTTACGACACCCGCAGGAGGAGTTGGGGTGATGACAAATGTATTCTTACTGCCGTCACCACACGGCTCGTGCTGATAAAAATAATAGTTTTACGTAATTTTTCATAAAAAGTATCGTTGTCGATTTAAGGGTTAATTAGCACCTAGGTTTACCTATCGTACATCCTTACCTACATTACATCTATTTGAGACATTTATGTATAATGAAATATAACGATTATATCGGAACGTTTTCTGTCTAAAAGTCACCTGCCCGCGATCAGAAAAGGGAATAATATTTGGCCTACCTAAAGGTGCATGCAGACCAAAAAAGCATTCGCTGTTCTATCCCCCACCCTACGAAATCAACGAATCACGTTTCGTGTAACTATCGGATTTCGTAGAATAAGGGGATAGAACAGCGAATGCTTTTTTGGTCTGCACGCACCTTTATGCAAATGGGATATTGCGTGTGGAATTTAATATAGCCGTAGGTATCGTATAAACTACAGCTACATGTTTTAACTACACATAGAATAAACATTTGTCATTTTGCAACTTTGTTTCTGTTGTAAACCTTGCACATTGAACAATTATAGGTAGTACTGTATATTGCTAATAAGTATCCGCCGAAGCTATTAGCATTGTGAGTAATATTACCTACCTAAGGCCGTGAAAGTGGTTAAGGAACATCTTGTTTATATCAAATAAGTACGTAAGTTAGTAAATGTACATATACCTAGCTCAAGCTTTTCATGATTTCGTTTTTTACCATTAAAAATAATATCTTAACATGTATTTTTTAACCACTTCTAAAAAAATCAGGCTAAATGTTTATGTATGTATCTAGTAACAAATACGAAGACAATCGCGATCCTAACACGTTATTTTCGCAGTTGTGATATTTTTGACTCTATCGATAACGTATTAATTAGAGAACTTAAGTCGTGAAACAATTTTATTTTTAGATATACGTTTTTGAAGTACTACTTACGATAAGTTATAAATATTAGATGTCCTATACTAAAGAAAAAGACCCAGTTTCCCACCTCGGACATTAGTGAACTGGGGCAGTTGAAAGACAAAAAGAGAGGCCAAGCTGTGGGACTTACTGACGCCTTTGAAATAATAAAATAAAAAAATGACATCTAATATTATAATAATATTCGTTAGCGTTAAGTTTTCATATTATCGTAATAAATATTTTATTTTGTCATGTTTCTATTATTAAAAAGTCCCTACATAATCGTTCCACTTCCTTCCGAACCAAACAAATTAAATTTCAACTAAGACACTGCTGAACTACCTCCACTTTGAACCTCCATATAGTATATTCCGATTAGTAGCGAGCATCTAGCGTCTTCTAGCGAACTTCATGAGAATGCTTGTCCATCTTGTGGGTGGACGCCCTACGCTGCGTTAAAAAAAGCA
>JALPQI010027100.1:0-15427 GCA_025490895.1 Thaumatotibia leucotreta
ATAGAGTGGGAGGTTAGAACAGCGAATGCTCTTTTAGTTTAACCGCACCTTAACCCTGTAATAATGTCGTCCTTGACGTGTCCGTCAACGGCGATCCCTGGATAACTAACTTCGTAAATGAAAGCTAAAGGTGCGTTCAATTCAAACCGAAACAGCATTCGCTGTTCTATCCCCTGTTCTACGAAATCAACCAATCACGTTTTGTGTACCGATCGAATTTCGTAGAGTGGGAGGTTAGAACAGCGAATGCTCTTTTAGTTTAACCGCACCTTAAGATGTCTGGCGAATCCACATTTAGTTTTAAAAGTACGGTTGCACAGCGCACAGTACAACTGACCGAGAGAGTTAAAAGTATAGTTGTAGGAGCTTAGGCCGGTTCTTTTTGTGAAGGAGTTTTACTGCAAGGTCTTCAAGGTCTTCAACACAAAGTTTTTCATAATTTGCCATTGCCACTGCCTTATTAACAGAGTTGCGCCATTGAGATCTCAGTAGCGTAAGCTCCTCCCATGTATCCTGGGGTAAGCTACAGGCTGCCAAATGTCGTTTTAAAATATCCTTGTAGCGTAAAAATTGACCACCAGGTTTACGCTTACCTTCTAATACCTACCCTGTAATATTGGGTTATATAAAATGCCGTGTGGTGACGGCAGTAAGAATACATTTGTCACCACCCCAACTCCTCCTGCGGGTGCCGTAAGAGTCGACTAAGGGATTGAAGTGTCACTGACCATTATTTGATAAAAGATTGATGATGGGCAGCAGCGTCATCATAGTGGACACATTACTGCGATCGCCAATCCGCTTACCCATCGTGGCGATTATGGACATTTACCTCCTAATGCGTTTATATGCATATTGCATAGTTAATAGTAGAGGCCTACGTCCAGCAGTGGACTATCATAGGCTGATGATGATGAATATTGGGTTAGCGACTTGGCAGGCGTGAGTTTTCTTTATAGATTGAAGACCAAAACGAAGCATGAAACCACGTCATGTTAATTCTCAAACATCATCAATATCCAGATTATTTTGAAACCATCAAAGTATTCACTTTGCTCAATTACCAATTCTATTGATCTTTGAAAACAGACCAAACAATTGGTAAGCGCAATCTATTCCGTATATTAATAATGTTGGATTTATACGAAGATCAAAAGGGTACGGGATAGCAAAATGTCGTGCGCATAATACTCGAGCAAGATACCACTCAATACATAAACGTCATAAGTACATATGATGTTAGGTTACATTACATTGTAATTGTCGCTTTAGCTTAAAAGGAATTCAATTACAATAAAACCAAGCATCAACTCCGCACTTCAAATGTGTACAGTCGACATCAGATATATCCGAGCGACCTGGCTGCTCGCGAAAATCTGAAGCCAAAGCCGAGTGTAGATTATAATAGTGCATTCAGACCAGACGAGCATTCGCTATTCTATCCCCCACTCTACGAAATCAACGAATCACGTTTTGTGTACCGATCGAATTTCGTACAGTAGGGGGTTAGAATAGCGAATACTCGTTTGGTCTGAAAAGTCTGAATACACCTTAACCAGTGGTCGGAATTCTGGTGGCATTTTTGAGCTGTCTTAGGGACTTCTCATTTATCGACTATCGATATTCATAAATTATTAGGGTGGTTCAAATCAAATCAAATCAAATCAAAATCATTTATTTGCAGTAAAACATACTAATATGCATGCAAATATAGTTATACATTAAGTCTGGCATGACATTACTTACTGGTAGTGCCAATGCCAAACTAATAATAATACAAAAAGAAAAAGTATGTCCAACAATAAGTATTCAATAATATTATTTCGCTAATAAATAGAAAAAAGTAATAAATAAATTATAAATGTGATAATGTCATTGCAGATAATCATAATAATAAAATAAGGAGAAAATACAATGGCAAAATGTCAATCAATACCTAGTCCAAAATTCTAGCATAGTATTCTTCAATAGAGTAATAGGGCTTACTAATAAAATATTCTTTCAATTTTTTATCAAATATTCTTAGGTCCCGGCATTCCTTTATATGGCTATCTAATTTATTATAAACTCTTATTGCTGTATTATTTAAACTTTTGTCAAAATTTCTGAAGTTACTCTTTGTTACTAAAATATCATTTCTAATTCTGAGCTCTCTCCTATCATTTTGTCTGGCTATTCTAAAGTGGTTCTTATTTTTAAAAACATAAAGACATACAGAATAAAGATAAAGAGAAACAACTGTCATTATCCTATGCTTAACAAATATACATCTATGTGTCACAGGCACTGAAGAGCATCCTGCAAGAATCCGTAGTGCTTTCTTCTGCTTTAAAAGTACATCATTTATATCGCGCGTTCACGCATGTATGAAAAAATATTTTTGGTATTATATTCTTGCAACAGCAATCTTTTCTAGTTCGATTATTCAAAAAAATTTTATACAAAAGATTAGCTTTATATTACCTAATTAAGAGGTTGATATGATTTAATAGAAAGAATACCAACCATTAGTATAGGAGTCCAAAAATTTAAATTGTAAAATCAGTTACCTAAGTGTAAACGAAATTCATTTCAGAATTCGAATTTTTGTTCCCGGCCAGTGTCTAGGCATATTTAGTGTTTTTATGCATCAAAATACAAGAAAAAGTAAGAAAATAAGGTACAAATTGCTTTGTTAACTTATGAAATTACAGAGCTCACCTAGGCTGTCAATTTTGCATGAAAATGTGAGCCACATAATAAACTTTCGAAATGAAACCCACATAATAAACTAATAGGTATTAATCTCAACTAATTAACAACTAACCTTATAATTATGTAAGCATTATTAAGAAGAAGAAAAACAACTGAATGCTTCGATTCGATTAATTGTTACGAGTACAAACTGTAACACTACTTATCACAAATAAAATATCTAATGTCTATTCGTACTTAACCATTCACTTGCTTTGATTTTTGCGATAGACTCTATGTCTATGTAAAAAAAGAGTGATGACATGTAACAAAAGCTGCATGGAGCAAGTGAGTGGATAAATGTGTAGGGAAAAGCCCTACCTATAGATTTTTTAACCGAAGCTAAAACTGTAGGCTTATATGATAGTACCGCGTCGAATAGTTTGTCGTCGTTGCCGTCACGTCAAGTACCCAAGTGCGAATGTGACGCACGAGAAATGGATAAAACGGGACAATCATAAGCCACCTGAGATCTATGAAAAGCAAATAATCGAATTCGATAATGATTAAAAATTCACCGTGTTCATCTTGATCTCAAGGTCGTTATAAATTGTAAACTTCTTAACTTTCAACAACTTAATACAACGGGCCATTATTTTTTTACACCAACTCTTTGGAACAGTGTCCGAGATAAGAATACCTCAACCGTATCTATCCTTCAATCACGAAACTAGATCCAACGGGAAACAGTGTACTTACCATGATCTGTCGCCGCATTATTAATGCGAACTTACTTTAAATCCGGCTCGCACCAATACGTGAGTACGAACGGGATGGATAGAAAGTTAGAGCTCATGGTAAGCTAGTTTGTCAGGCGCCTGAAATACTTGATAGGATATACGATAGAGACCAGTAGTAGGTAAAGACAACACAACTTCTTTATCAGCTTCCGTAGCTTCGTCGTTATCGTCCCTACAGTGCCCACAACAAGAAGACGTTTATTTGTGCATATTTATAGCATCGGTCTATCCATAATATAACAGTAAGTAGCTTCATGTGACTTCATACCTAGTGTTAATACCTAAGACAAGAACAAAAGCCCATTAAAATAATATTTATCCGCGATCTCAGTAGGCTACTTTAATGAACATTTATTTTATGAAGGCGACTTCAGATTGACAGTCTTTATTACAGTCATCATCATCATATCAGCCGAAAGACTTCCACTGCTGAACATAGGCCTCCCCCAATGATTGCCACAATGACCGGTCCTGCGCCAACCGCATCTAGCGGACTCCTGCGACCTTCACTAGGTCATCAGTACACCTTGTGGCAGTACACTAGGTTATCAGTACATCCAGTACGCTGCCGGAAGGCGCAGCGTACTAGATTCTTTATTACTGTACTTCATCCTAACTAGAGATACATGATGCTTAGCCAAGTTGCCAAACGCTAACGCTTAGTATCGTATAGTAGTTTTCCCTCTCTGTCACTCTTTCATATTAGTGCGACAAAGACAGTTAGCTACCTTTCGTTTGCGATTGGCAACTTGTCTAAGCACCCAGTAATCCAAATGGCGAAAAATACGCCATGGTATTCGCGATTGACAGTCTTTATTACTGTAGTTCGCCCTAACTACAGATACAGTAATGCAAATGGCTAAAAATACGCCGCGGTATTCGCGAGATCTACAAAATGATACGCAATGTGTCAACGCTAGCCCACGTTCTCTGTCTTAAACTTAAACCAACATAACTTTGCCGTCCCAAAATCCTGTACCAACCATTAAATCTAGGCAATTAGTGTCTATATTTGTGAATTTTATTGTTTGGTGTACATTCAAGTAAGTTTGCCGTACATATCGAATATCAGAATGATATGTCGAGGGAGCTAGCACATCTGATAGCGCGACACGCGAGTAAGCTATGTCCCGACCGTTTTATTTACGACTGATAGCTGTTTTTGATTGTTAACGGTTGCTTTTCAAATGTTTACAACATTGGTGGAATGGCTGCATTCACTTACTGTGTGGAAATACTAGATATTTACTATCTTCGATGTAATAATAGTTTGGTCTAGCCATTCTAATAGTGCCAATTACGTGTTTGATGATGAATGCATAGTTAAATATGCACTGTTTTTAGTGGAACTATACAGGGGGCTACCGTGATAACGTAATGTGATCCAGTTTAGGTTTTGCTTGTCAATTTTCGACTGTTATTCTATGGAACTGACTGACACATAGCTATCCAGCTTAGATCCTGCGGAATCGCATTAGTAGATCGCATTTAAGAAATGCTCGGAGTGCTATGCCCGGAGTTTCTCTGCGTGATCGAATCAGAAATGAGGAGATCCGTAGACGAACTAAAGTTACTGACATAGCCCTCCGGATTAGCAAGCTGAAGTGGCAATGGGCAGGCCACATTACACGCAGAGCAGATGGTCGATGGGGTCGAAAAGTGCTCGAGTGGAGACCACGGCTAGGCAAACGCAGCGTAGGCTGCGTAGGACGTCCACCCACAAGATGGGACAACCTTATGAAGGTCGCCGGGACACGCTGGATGCAAGTCGCATCTAACTGGTACATGTGGAGGTCCAGAGGGGAGGCCTATGTTCAGTAGTGGACGTCTTATGGCTGAGATGATGATGATGACAATGATAATGATGATGATTTAAGAAATGGGTGAATCAACGTTTTTGTCTGTTATTACCATGCTTAATGGTAACCTGAGTCAGGCTTGTTTTTTGCACAATTATGGTAAGGTATGTTGGGGTAAGATGAAACGGTTTTTTGAATGGGATAAGACAAAATGCTACCTAGCAGAAGCCGTGGCAGAAGGACGATTTTTTGTCTTTCTCCATTTAGGAAGCTGTTTCATCTTGCCCCAACGAACCTTAAATTATACGTATGGATTTGTCTCTGTCACTCCAACGTAGGCGCCATTAGACTGACAGACACAAATCCCCGAAATTTACGAACCTCGGTGTTCGCGGTAGCAGGCCAGTATGCTTAGCACATGATTGGCGCTACAGTATCTCGCCGCGAGATAGTTTATCCGTCCCACTTTTGTGTTAATATAGCTATTGAAGGACGGGAGATCTATCTCGCGCCTCGCGGCTACATACTGTCACACCAATCATGTGCTAAGCCTGCTGGATGCTTAGCCAAGTTGCCAATCACTAACGCTTAGTAGCGTATCGTAGTTTTCCCTCTCTGTCTCTCTTTCATATTAGTGCGACAAAGACAGTTAGCTGCCTTTCGTTTACGAATGACGATTAAGCGTTAGCGATTGGCAACTTGTCTAAGCACCCAGAACAGACATTGTTATGGGGCTGTCCTCGTCACAAAATTGACACGTGTCACCTGTCACAAAGAATGGAACACAATATCGAGTGAGGATCAGTCTTGGCACCAGCCCAACAGTAGTGACTCACTGCGTACGTTGTAACTACAAGGGTAAACGCGTCTGTAACTGTCAATAACATTGTGAACTTGTTATTCTTTGTAAAACCATTGATCCCACGGGATTACGTTGAATACCTATCTATTTTATGTTTGGTAGTGGTACCAAATGGCTACTTACCTAAATAATCGTTGTTTCTTTAAAAAATCATGTAGTCATAACATTATCAAGAAATATCAGACAAAATAAAAATATTCGGAAACTTTGAGTAAAATTATATTATATTCAAAAGTTTAAGTAGCAAAAAAACTAAACGTGAGCAGTGTGCTTAGCACATGATTCGTACCAAGGATCGGATACCGGTTTTTTCTGCATACAAAAGAACGGTTCGAATTCCGTTCTTTTTCGTTCTTCGGTTTATATGTTTTTTGTTAATGGAGTAATTCAAAAATATGATGTTAATAGTTACATAATATGTTGAATACTACATAAAGAGTGTAAAACATTTTAAAATATTGAGCTATTTCGAGGTTTTTCTAAAAAACCGGTTCCGATCCCTGATTCGTACCTACGAGTACGCCAGTATGTTGCCGCGAGATAGATTGTCAACCTTTTACTAACTGTATGAACAAAAGAGGGATGGTTAGTTTATCTCGCGGCGACATTAGTGTCGCACTAATCATGTGCTATGCCTACACTCTACAGCTATAGCCATTATCGGCCACTACAGTTTTGACGTCCACGATTTCTCTAAAGAACTCACTGTTCACAATTAATGACCTTTGAATGGACCATGTAAGTTTCACAAGAATTTAAGCTAACATGGTCATTTAAATTATGTAACTTATTATATATTAATAATTTAAAAAAAATCAATAAGGAATTTAAGTAACCGATTTCTCCAAGATCTCATCATCAGACCCGACCCGGCTTGATGATCTCGGGGTTATAGCCATATTCTATTTAAAAAAAATCAGTTCACGATTCTCGGAGATATCGAGTAACATCATACAAAAACCAATATTACAAAATCTGTCGAATTGAAAACCTCCTCCTTTTTCGAAGCCGGGTAATAAATATAGGTATTCCTTCTTATCCTACTTTATTAATTTTTGCTTATGAATTTCTGATCTATACACAACTTGTAGGCAGTTATGTTCCGTTCTCAGTAACTAGGTTGTAGGTTATTTAGAACTACTAATTGGAGACTTCGCCTCACATTGACGCATCTTCCTTGTTTATATAATCGCGCTAATTTATGATGCAACAAGTGTCATGGCGATGTGTTCCTTTTGGACGCCGGGACAGGTTTATGCAGCATCGGAACTTTGATGGTTCTGTTCTGTAGCCGTACCATGAGTTGGGGGAGGCACGTTTACGTTAGAGATTACTCGATACATAAAATACATATAATTAAATATAAATATCAAATGACGTCCACTGCTGAACATAGATTCCCCCAAAGATTGCGACAATAACCGGTCCTGTACCACCCGAATCCAGCGGACTCCTGCGACCTTCACCAGGACATCAGTTCAACTTGTGGGGGGCCTACCCACGCTGCGCCTTCTGGTACATATGTATAATTTAATTAATTTAATACTTATTTTACCAATATCTGCCAAAAAATAGATGGAAAAATGTCGAATATCTGCCAACAGAACAGAACAAAATTCAATATCCGCAACGCAAGGCCTAGAAAACGGCCGTTTTCTTTTAATTATATTTTTTACTCGTAGTTAGAAGAATATAAGAAACCAGAGGATCCCTATAAAATGTGCTACAGGTCCTGCGCCTGTTTAATCCAGCTTTGATTCCCAAATGTTCGACTCACTACCTCAGCCACCGGAACGACACCGAAGCTTATTTACACTAGCTTGGAGCATTACCGGATCACTGGCCTAAATGTACAAGCCTTAAACGGCTATGAAATGTTTCAAGTAAATCGCCATATTGTTAAAGTAAATTGGTATTTTACAACACGAACTTTCGTGTGGCGAACCCTTGTACGGTCATAGCCGACCATCTAACTTTTACTCGCAATTCACAGGATTGAGAGCCTTGAGAGATGGAATTAAAGGATATTGAGAGTGTTGAGGTAAGTTGGTTGAGGAAGTTTAGATGATTGGAGGAGGCTGACATCGAAATGTCACATGCAATTGCTTCAGTGATATCCATAGAGTTTAGTATCACCCGTGTTACCGCTTTTAGAGATCTGAAGCATGTAAGAGAAGCTATCGCTTACATGAGTATAAAAAAGACGTGGTAGGATTCCAATTTTGCCTAGTGTCTCGGTTGAGTGTATTAAATCCTCAAGTTAACAAGCTCGAAGATACGAAAGGATATATTTAGGAAATTTATATAAATTTAAATAATTTACTCTATCACGTATTAAATTCAATTAGAGAAACTCCTAAAATTACATTTTACAGCATTGCTATTCTCATCGCATTTTCGAAACTTGACAGTGAGTCGTGTTATATCAGGTCTTTGGTGGTACAGCTAAGGTCGTAAAAAACGGCATTCGAACCTTGAACCTCGCATCGTCGCATGCGCATCTTTACAGCCACACTAAAACCCTCTAAGGAAACGATTTAGACGATTCTGCCTTTATCTCCGGTTAGGTATCTTTACGGGTTTAGTAATCTTGGGTACCGTTGTCCGGAGTTGCCGGCGAAGCCAATCTATATCCTATTACAATCTAAACATTTCCCATTTATTCCCTAGTTGGCTAACATAAGTAGAAATTACTGAGATAAAGCTAAAGGTACGTATACTACTCTTGCACATTATCAGGTATACTTACATTGGCGCTCGTATAAAACAAAACTGTCAAATATAAATTTGTTATCTCAATAAAACCATCAATATAATACTGTCAAGATAAAAGATGCATAAAATGCAATAGTAGGTACATTACGGTATACCTATACCATATAAAAAGTTGAAGTTCGAAACGAGTGGAGAACATTAAAACATGATCGAAGGGAGTGTTTTAAATCGACACGAGATAAAAACATTATTTTCGCACGAGTATAGTAGGACGTCAGTATCAGTATAGGTGTCCCTCCGAAGTTTTGCCCTGACAAAAAATGAACCACTTCTCGCAAAAAGCGTCGTCTGTACTGAGCTTACTACTGACCCTAGCATTTATTTCAGACAATTTGTGGTGTTCATCGCTTTTAGCTAGATCTATGCGAAAGCGTTATACTTTGCTGAAAGACTGACAGGGGAATTTAAGTAGGTAACAAATACCTACTTGAGATTAACCTCGGTTCCGATTCAGTACAGACTTATGATATGACCTTGCTAAAAGTAGTAACAGTTTTTATAGTGAGTTTTGGTTGTCAACATACGATTTGTTACCATAAGGTTAGAGTCTATTTCAGACCGATTTCTGTTGATTGTGACGCTTGGTTGGCTAAATAGAGAGCGAGAGTAGCTCACTTTGCACCACACTGATAGGAGAAGTTCACAACTGATGGTGACATTGTCACTACAGTGCCTTTTCCCTTCCGTCACCTATGCCGCGAACTAGAACTCTTCACAATACTTGCGACCATCTCCAATGACATCCGCCACTCCGTTCGCTCCTCCGTAAGGGTTTCCCAATTTCGCTGGTCCGCTGATTGTCAGCCTCCGTTGCCTAGATAGTAGTGATCCTGCCTATGAAGCAGGAGGTTTCGGGTTTGAATTCTGGCGAGGGCATCATTTGTGTATTTATTGACACAAAAATGATCCTGAATTTTCGTTGACAAGTGTCATCCGTCAAAAATGTTGCGTGGAAGCGCGGTGTTAAGAAAAGCGCTATGTCATGCCCATGGCGGTTTAATTGTATCATTGCTTTTTGAGGGCATTTTGGAACTTGCGTTAAATATCCATGTTTATAAATGGACGCAGCCTATTCTGTAACAATACCAGAAGACATGCGGAAACAAGGTAAGGAAAGTTGCACTTTGACGCCTTAAGTAATAACGCTGGAACCCCCATGTCGAGTTATCAGTCATCTGGGGGGTCAGCAATAATAGGGTATTAGCGTTGTCTGTTTACATAAAGATAGAGAGAACCTTAAATCCTATGGACTTTTCATCAAATTAGGCCAGTTGAAGCGTTTTAACTGGCTTTATTCAATGAAGAGTTCATAATAAGTAATGTATGAAACTATACTCGGCCCAAAGATTTCTGGCAGTAACAAAAGGAGGCAATTACAGATAATTTAGGCGTTCCAATTTGAATTTGACACATTTTTACTGACAAGGTTTGTTGGACCGACTATAAAAGGATGTATTTCTATCAATTTGGCTGCAGAACCCTGAAAAAGATACAAACAATAAGTATGAAATATACATTTAACATATTAGATGTCATATATATACCTACCAAAGAAAAATTACCGAAGTTTACCAACGCCAGAAGTGGGACTTGAACTATTTTGAACCCACGTCCTCAGTTTTCGCGGCTGATGCTTAAACCACTCGTCCACTCCCAGCAAGTGGTTTAGCCACCAGCCGGGAAAGCTGTGGTATAATTTTATGCAGTGCAGTTACTACAAGAAGTTAGCTTTATCTTTTTGAATAAAATGCCAGACACTAACGGATATTTGCCAATGCGGCTACAAAACTCTAAAACAAAAAGGTCGACAAGATGTATTTATTTAATTTACGTGAAAGTTGTAACGTAGATCTTCAAAAAACTTCAGCAAGCGTGACGTCCATAAGTTAAAATGTTCTTAGACTGCCCGATGATAGTGCGATCGTGCTAAGATTACTGCTCTTGAGCCATAATGACCCGGTATTAGGAAACTATGTTGCCTTGATGGTGTTTCCACGAGTGTCCTATTGCCCTGTTATTGCCTTTTGAATTGAACTGAGCGATGTGAAGTGCAGTTTTATTGCGGGAAGATAAAATGATATCTAAAAGCGCCGCATCTTAGTTGAATGGGTAATAGGTACTTCGTTTGTGGTGGGTATCCATTTAATTGCATTTCCTTCAAGATATACTGTTCATGTCATTAAGTATGTACTTTGAAAAGTTTGAAAAGATCTCGTATCGACAGACTGTAAAACCTAGTGTCAATCACTTGTTTTTTTTGTTGTTATTCTATAACACGTCATCCAGGGGATAAGTTTCAAATTAGGTACTAGAACAGTACATACTCGTACATTACATTACGATGCAAGTTCGAAATGGGTGACGATTAATTAAATCACGACCGAAGGGAGTACAAACTAACAAGCAGACAGGTGAATCCAGCTGTTTTTAAGGGGTATGCAATGAATTTAGGTATCTACATGTTGCTTTCCTGGAGTGGCAGGCATCCATATAATGTAAATTGCTTCTAGGCAACCTGAACACCAAATCTAACCCTGACGGACTCTTGCACAACTGCTGCTTGCGAAGATGCCATTCATCAAGCGCATACAATAAGCGAAGAGTAATATATGTAGGATGACAGATTCAAACGACAAGTCAGGTGACGATTTCCTTACATTCACAACACATTATCAGCTTATCTCAGTCCACTGCAGGACGTAGGCCTCTCCTATTAACTATGCGTATAGACGCCTTAGGAGGTAAATAATAATAATAATAAAATGTTTATTTATCAGCTCACAAAAATACCCATAATCACCATGTTAGGCAAGCGGATTGGCGATCACAGCAATGTGTCCACTATGATGACGTTGCTGCCTATCATCAATCTTCTATCAAAGACACTCAATCCAAAGTCAACTTATACGACTCCCGCGGGAAGAGTTGGAGCGGTGATAAATGTATTCTTACTGCCGTCATCACACGGCCAACATGCATACATTATAGTCACATAATTTTTCGTTCAAATCTGTCATTTTCATATATTTTTTACTTTTCGCTTGTCACGCTTGCCAAATAGCAACTTGGCTAGGCTCCCTGTGAAGATAAGAAGTTTGCTCTAGTTTCTTAAGCCTCAAGAAATGCTTTCATCACCTATCTGCATCTGCAACACGTTATCCATCGCATTCTGAGAACCACAAGTCTTTATCGCAAACACGGAAGCACGTAATGACAAGCGAAATGAATCAACGCGGCTGAGCCAGAGCTAATCTGTATACAGGAGTTCAACTTTCAAAATAAATCAATGCAGTTTCTGGAACTATACGATACAAAACTCTTTATAGCACAACCCATAAGTGAAAAATAAATACAAGAAAATAAAAGAAACGTTACTGAACAATGTTACACAGAATAATAATTAAAAGATTTGACCCAGTACAAGTATATAGTAGTAGTACGCACAACATATTTCGGAGAACCTAGGTCTCACATACACGCAGGCATCGCGATAGCAGCGGACTCAGTTGATAATGGAGACCCAGGCTCTCCGAAATATATCGCGTGTATTGACTAAATACACATGAGTTTAACCATTTCATTACTTGTAAATGCTACACCGCTTTTAGCCCTAAACCCAATTTAAATTTTTGTACTATGAAAAAGGAAAATATGGTTTTAACTATGACATTCCTCTGTATATAAGCGTGCTTGTGGCAGTGGTGGCAAAAAAGCAGATACCGGTCCCGATCTGAAAGTAATCAGCAACCCTAGTGCTGTCAACCGTTTAGACGCCAAATACTCTATCCTTTTTTTAATACCTTGCGATATCCTCGACAAGACTTTTTTTCCGCCGTAACCGTAATGTGCTCGTCCAAATTCCTCATATTATGTAGAATGTAGGTTTCAGAAAAAGGCGATACATCATCTAGGGCCATTTAAAAAAAAACTACGGACTGTCACATAAATTCAGCTTTTCTACGACCATTATTGGTGTAGTCAAGTGTTAAATATGTATCGAAATCCTCTTATAAATATTTAAATATGTTACGAGGTTCTTATTACACAGAATTGCAATGGGACATATTTTTGAGCATTTTTAAATACACCTTATTTTGCCTTTGACTGTGCCATCAACATAGAATATCAATTGTTCGAATATCAATCGGGAGCAATCTTTACGTAAGATACGAATGCTGCGTTTCTTAATGCAAGAAGAACTTCAGCGTTAAATTCTAACACGAAAATGTTTATATACTCTTACAGTATGTTACTGTCATTGTCCCTACGCTATGGCCAAACCATGGGCTAGGCCAGGTGTACCTTAGTCCACACGTCAATTGTATTGTCCATTGCGTCCATAATTTGCGGTCGGTGGCCCTAAATTATTGTGCGGTGACTAGTGACAGGTAAGTGTCAGGCTTTCAGCAATTCTGCTAAAATTATGGAACGCGGTGTTAACGTTTAAGACAATGGCTAAGTGCATAGTATAGCGGTTTCACTTCGGATCTAGGGCAACCCTGCGGGATAGAAATGTCGTCGATTTGAATAAAAAAATGTGAAACGTAAAATGTTATATTTTGATTAAAAATGTATGGGAATAGGTTTCTTAAATTTCCAGTCGGATTTTTTTTTGCGATTTACAAGCTTTTGATCCTGAATTAAAATGGATACTTATTATTCTGTCACACTACCCAGGGAAAGAAAGTTATTTTTTTTTTTTAATTATCCAGAACGCTCTACTAACATAAGTGGGTGACGATTCACCATGAAAAGGACACGCCACTTTGCAAAAATGCTAATAAACCGTAATTGAAGGGTGACCCAGGAGACCGTAACTATAGCAACTAATAAGAAGAAAATGATGATTGACCCATTATCAAGAGTCATGCATCTTCACGTTTCTGTCACCGGCTATAATTATAGAAAATTCCCAACGGCAGCTATTTTTACCCACGCAATTATCACTGCATCTCTACTTAGCATACAACAAAGTCGCTTTCTCTGTCCCTATATCCCTATGTTGTAATGCTTTAATCTTCAAAACTACACAACGGATTTTGATGCGGTCTTTTAGTAGATAAAGTGACTCAAGAGGAAGGCCGTAGTGCAATACTGATATTGTACCCATGCGAAGTCGGGGCGGGTAGCTGGGTCAAATTATTTTTGTTGTCTTGTTTCATACCACTCTGTCACGCTTCTAGTTGCTGTCTCGACTCAGTATATAAAAAAAATCCGGCACACTTGCATTTCTTTTTCACGCTAGATTTTAATCCATACGTCAAAAATTGGAAACAAAACATCAACTCATACAAAAATCACAACTGTGTCACGTTTTTTAGGGACACAAAATAAGACAACGAAAAGAATTTTGACCCAGCTAGTAGACTATGAGTAAATTAAGATTATAGCCATTATTGTGAAATCGAAACGTCTCAGTAACATTATCAAAGCAAGCAACATGATCTACACTTGTACAAATAGGTACCTATAGTTGCCATGAGATATATCAACGCGGCCACGATGCTCTAAAATATCTGAACATGCACTCTAATGCCATGATATTAGAGGCCTACTTACCGTTTCAAAACACCTACGGTCGCACGGATGTCTTTTTTTTATTTGAAATGGGCTTACTCATGGCCACAGACTAGCCAAGGGCAGAGACGTGGCCTACGATGGAGTGAGTTTGCCCAGAAGGTGCCTATTCACCCTTGACTTGGAGGTTGACGGGTTATATGATCTCAGAAATATAGACACCGGCAGGGAATTCCACTCCTTGGCAATAAGCATAAGGAAAGAAGACGCTAAGCGCTTCGTACGAATAACTGGAATATCTACCATTTGATGGCGATTAGGTATACACTTGAAGTATGTGGGTCAGGCACTGTCCGAATTGCTTCATCTAGGTTTGATGGCTATCGCCGCTCGCTATTCGCCGCACATTATGTGCAGTTTCACAGTTTCTCAGCTATAAAATGTTCGTATTACTTCATAATAGAGGTACAGTCGTAAACAGTTGAAAATCAAGGGTCGGCCATTCTCGGAAAAGTCGTATCACACAACTCAACATCAGCTTATTACAGTCCACTGGACAAAGGCCTCTTCTATTACATGTGGGTATGGACGCATTAGGAGGTAAATGCCCATAATCGCCAGCGGGTTGGAAATCGCAGTATCGTGTTCACTGTCCACTATGATGACGCTACTGCCCATCTTCAATCTTCAATAAATAAATGTTCAGTGGCACTCTTACGACGCCTACGGGAAGAGTTGGGTGGTGACAAATGTATTCTTACTGCCGTTACCACACGGCTTAAAGGTCGTACGCCCCACTTTAACTTTTCCTACTTAGATTCACGAGCTCCTTCGATCCTAAGCCCTAATTCTTCTTAACAGCATTCCTCATGACTGATAACCGTTAAGTGATGGTCATTCGAGCACGAACGCGTTCTCGGCAAGGATTCTGGGCCATCGCATCCCTCACAAAGACGTAGATTTTTTTTAATGGGTCTACGTCTTTCAGCTATAGTCCATGG
>JALPQI010027101.1:0-12590 GCA_025490895.1 Thaumatotibia leucotreta
TCCATAAGATGTCGACATAGGAACTCTTCGCCGCGTATGGTTTTCCGCTAAGCTAGTATTCTTAGACCAATGTTGTGGCTGACCATCAGTGTGACTTTAAAAAGTCCTTAGAATCAAGGCTAGAGTCATTCCGCTGGAACAAAGCAGCGGCGAGGGCTATCCTAGCGGACTTCAGGGACCCCGTCGAAGGTGCCTTAGATGGTGTCACGCACAAGAGGCCAAATACACGGCGGAACATTACCTCGTGTCTAACAGGTAATTTAAGTCTGATACTCGAAGTTTTAGGATGATATCTCTGATTTCTTGTGGCCTAGCCACGACATTGGTCTAAGGCAACCAGCGGCCAGCGAATCCATAAGATGCCGACATAGGAACTCTTCGCACGTATGGTTTTTCGCTAAGCTAGTCGTCTTAGACCAATGTTGTAGCCGGCTTTCAGTGTGATGTAAGGACTTTAAAAAGTCTTTAGAATCAAGGAGTCAATCCGCTGGAACAAGGCAGCGGCGGGTGCAGGCGGGAGCTCTCCTAGCGGAATTTAGGGATCCCGGCGAAGGTGCCTTAGATGGTGTCACTGCGTCACAGGAGGCCAAATACACGGCAGAACACTACCTCGTGTCTAACAGGTAATTTAAGCCTATAATTGAAGTTTTAAGCTGATATATCTGATTTCTTGGTGTGATGTATGGCCTTTTAGGCAAAGCCTTAGGATCAAGAATAAAATTAAGGAGTCGATTTGTCGGAACCTGGCATAAGTATGATACCCCAAGTTTAAGAATGATGACTTTGATTTTTTAGTGTGATTTAAAGACCTTAAGAAAGAAGTACTTAGGAGTCAATTCGCCGGAACAAAGCTGCAGCGGGGTACTTTTAATTTTATCCTCACCTTTCGGGCATTGTTTGTCTTTAAAATATGAGTGATAATCGTGACAGTCTAAATCATTATTTTTGGATACCGCCCAGAAGTAGACTAAACGACTCGTTTCGGAATCCTCCGTTTTGAATATCGAATTTGATTTAAATGTTACAATTAACATGTCTATTCGTTTACATATATATCATTTATTCGAGTATTATCATTTGGTACAGGCACTTACATACTACAATAACGTTTCAATCGATTTTCAACTTCTAATCGAACACAGATAATTATGTGAAGAGCAAGCTTAGAGTGTACGAGTATGTGTAGAGCAAGCTTTCCAATATATTGATGAATCTTTAAACATTATTGGGATTATTCCTAGAGAGGTTAGAATAGATGCCTAGGAAGGCGCGGCATTTAGGGCAGTAGTGGTATATGTCGAGACAGGACTCTATGCAATATGGCAGGCAGCAACAACACCAGCATCTGAAAAGAGAAAAAAAACATACAATTTCGGTGACAAACTTGTTTTCAATAAATGGTTTTGATCACAGATGTCATATATACCATAGATCAAGCAAACGTATCTACTTAGCGTGTCAAATGAACTCAGTGAAATCCACTGAGTTGTCCGTCTTTAATCGCAGCTTGCAGCTTTTTGAGTTGAAGTGAACAAAAACATTAATAATGCCTCCTTAAGTAATATTAATTGCAACAACACAAAAAAATATGAATACTCAAGGGCCTGAGACATATTTAAAATCATGGGCTAGTAGCCACTTCAGTACAAAATCTGACACGCTCGGCCGCCATACAAATGAATGAACTTGTTTCTTCTATCCGTTTTGATAGTTGATTTGATGGTGAACCAGTTCAAAATCATGGTTTTTGTTACTTTTAATATGGTTAATAGTTAATTTGCTTGGAAAAGATTATGTGTATCGACAGTAAGTAGCTTCCTTTATTGGTTCTATTTATCTTTCCATGCAGACTCTACGAGTATCTCGTCATTTCGTACAGGGCCGTTTTACCAAAGATCGATTCTCAATATTTTATTCTTTGGTAATCGAAGAAATTAGCCTTAGAGTGAAAATGACGAATGATAGGACACCTCCGTAGCCTAGTTAGTAGTGACCCTGCATACGAACCTGGAGGTTTCGGGTTCGAATCCCAGGGCATTATTTGTATTTTTATTTATCAAAAATATTTGTTACTTGGTCATGGCTGTCTAAGAATTTTAATAATAGGTATATACATATATGTATCTATATTTTATGTGTACATTATTATATCGCCGCTTGGTACCCACATCACTAGTCTTAATTAATCAAAGCCTTAACTGCTATGCTATTCTCTTATTCACACATTCGACGCTGCGTTCATCAACGAGCTCGACGAACGAGCGCAGTGAAAAACGGTATTCACTAACGTAGAACAGCCCGTCGTCGAAATGTAGGCGGTAACTCTCGACGCAGTGTAGATCCAGCTCACGCCGCATTCGTCGCCGAGCGCTAGTGTCGTTTAAAGTGCATTAGTGAATACCATTTTTAGGCTCGACGCTGCCGCAGCGCTGACACAGCGCTGATAGCAAGGCGGTTTCCTTAGTGAATAACACTGCAGAGCTTACCTTGGGACTAGGTCGATTTGTGTCAGATGTCCTAAGATATTTATTACAACGCGCACGCCACGCACACGCACACCCGCACGTGCTGCACACGCACTCGGTGCGGCTTGGCCTTTAGGCAAGAAATATACAATGTGCCCATGAGGAAAGAGAAAAAATTCAACAGCGGATTTCTGAAGTTAAAAATGTCATGTGAAGTTTTCTGGATTCTGTCTATTTTAAGAGAAAATTAGATTTTTTTCTTAAAACAGTTTTAGACTGTTACGCTATGATAAACGCATTTTAGGAACCGATTGTGTCACCATGTTGTCTTAAGTCTTGTCACACTTAAATGACAGACATCAAATGAACAAAAAATCTTTAATTACCTAGCAAATGGAAAAAAAACTTTAAAGTGCAATTTCTGCGATAGTTCCATTAATAAAATCCTTTTTTTGTGTATTGAGGCATTCAAAAATAAAAAATAATCTAAAAAAAAATATTTGTTTTGCAGATTTGACCAAAACTCATTTAAAATTTTTTGCTTCATTTAGTCTCTGCAACATGCTGTTAGAATTGTTCCCCTTCCTCATGGGCATGTATGTTTGAAAGCCAATAAACTCACCCAAACAAACACATCAGCACCGACACCATCAGCGTCTTATTACTGGCCCTCGCATCAACAACCGTTAAAACCACCTCATGACAAGAGCTACAGTTTATACGAGTAGGCTTAGGACCCAAAGCAGTTGCCACAGCCCCTTCAGCAGACACAGGTGGGTAAGGAACGTGAGTTGCTTGGTATGCTTTCCCATGGTCGGGGTATGGTGGACACGGGTTTTCTGACTGGTCTTGGTTGAAGAGCGTACCGTATCTGGGTGGAGGATCGGTTCCTGAAAAGTTTGGTTATTCGACTTTATTTAATTTTTACATATTTGGAGAACTAACGGCTAAGAGAACAATAATAAAATTTAAACTGGATACTGGAAGCCAGTTATAGGGACCCTCAGATGTTACTTTATTGGGGAAGAAACAGACTTCGGCAGGTAAAGTACAAGTGGCAGAAATATCTGTGTTAATATCTGAGTGTTTCAACACTTTCAACCGCCTAATTTTGGTGGCATCATTTTTGCCGAAGTTTCTAAACGTCTCAATGTTATACTTCGTCAAAGTAAAATATTTATTTGTAGGTATAAGGTACCGCGCCTCCTTCAAATGACAAAGAAGCACATTGTAACGAATAGAAACTTCAGCTAAAATGATGCCACCAAAATTAGGCGGTTGAAGCGCTCAGATATTCATCCATCTGAACATGTCTTTATTGCCGTAATGATAGAGGCGTGTTCAGATATTTTTGAGTGCTTCGGACGCTACGATAAATCTGATTGATCCTTAGACAATGTCATACAAGTATTCTGTGAGTAATTAGTTTAAACTTGTACAGTCAGGGGCATAAGTATATATACAATTTTAGACCTCATGCTCCAGACATAAGTAAAAAAGTGTATACATATTTTTACCCTTGACTGTACGAGAGAGCTGATAAAATTGAGGTTGCGTTCGGAAAATTCTTGCTTACATTTTCATGGCACTTGAACCTAAATCTTTTTACGAATTATGATTACGAGTACGGTCCAAGCTTGGAAAATACATTTTAAATTGCTTTTCGAAATTAAATAAAAAGACTATTTAGCTTATTCCTAAAAATCGCTATATTCATCTATCTATTATATACAGGGTGGCCCATTCAAATCGGTCAGTATGGGAAAGTCTGAAACTATAAGACATACGAAGATTTGTTCTTAGGAACCATGTCACCGATTTTGATAAAAAGAAAAACTGCATACATACATTTGAAAAAAAAACTGTACCCAGCTAGGGAATCGAACCCGGTTGTTTTGAAAAAATAAACTTAAGCAGTAAATGTCTCTAAGAAACATGATGTCTAAAATGAATGGAATTCATTGTTTTCACGTACTTAAATTTATTTTACTAGGTGTTTATTGTGTAAATCTTAAGAAAAAAAGTTTTTTTTTTTTCATATTTATCGACGCAGTTGTCTTTATTATTAAAACCGATGACATGGTTCCTAAGAACCGATCTTCGTATGTCTTATAATTTCAGACTTTCCCATACTGACCGATTTGAATGGGCCACCCTGTATATCGTCGCCTGGTACCCATATCACAAGCCTTAAATTGAGCTTACCGTGGGACTAGGTCGATTTGTGTAAGATGTCTCAAGATATTTATTTATTTATTATTCACTCCGAAAAACATAAAAATTCGAAACAGTAAATTCAGGTACAGTCAAAGACAAAATAAGGTATACACAAAAACGTTCAAACATAAATCCCATTGCACTCTAATTCTGTGTAATAAGAACGTCGTAACATATTTATGAGCGGATTCTTTCGATACTTATTTTTGCACTTGACTATACACGGTGGAATTTAATCGGTGAACAGGAACCCATTTTTCTAATTCAGTAATCGATGGCGGTCACGTTTATGTAGTACTTAAGTGGAATCAAGTTTTTTTTTAGCATAACAAATTTTTATGTTGAAATTAAACTTTAATTAAAATTTATTGTCACCCTACTAATTGCTCAATTATGTTTTAAGTTTCTATGGCTGATAGTTTGAAAAGAGGTATTAAACTTTTCAGACTAAACCATTAGTAGGGTGACAATAAATTTTAATTTCAACATAAAAAAAATTTTATGCTAAAAAAGAACTTGGTTCCACTTAAGTACTACCTAAACGTGACCGCCATCGATTACTGAATTAGAAAAATGGGTTCCTGTTCACCGATTAAATTCCACCGTGTATACCTAATAAATATAATCCCTTATTGATTCTAAAGTTTGCGATAGTGGATCATATTATTTTCTCGTAATATAATCAGAAATACTTAAGGTGTTAATAAATAAACGTCGCGTCATACCATTATTCACTATAAATTGAAAGTCAGGATTTTTATCGACAAATTGAAGTGGTAATTTACGTGATATCTTGACAGAGGTTTAATAAGGTTAATGTTTTCAAACAATTACAACATACAGTAAACAGTTTTCCTATTTAAGATTACCCAATTAGGTGTCAACTATCAACTTTTAAATTCAATTGAAATGGCAAAACTACAAGCATTAATATATTTTTTAAGTATTACATAACTTGGCGTTGTCATACAGGGTAGGTAAGTATAAATTGAAATGCTTACCTTCGGCTCCAGCGCCGCGCGTCGCATCCATCTTAAATAAGATGTCTCCCGTAAATTTTTCACTTTTGCACAATTAATACGATTTTTATGAAATATGACTAATGTCCAAATCTCAACGTCCAATGACTTAGCGGGAGCCTGGTAGACTAACAGACTACACTAAATATTTGTTGGGAGATTTTATCGACGAAAGGCTGTGTCTAGACTAGGGTTTTTTTTTAATATTTATGTACCTTTTGCTTATGGATTAGGTAAATCAATTATTACTTTAAGATTCCACAAGAGACGGAGGCAACTTTTAAATAAATATGTGTACTTCATATAGTTCATATATTTATTTGAAATAAATCCGTTGCCCTTGTAAAATAGGGTACAAGTTTGATACAAGTGCATAGATTGTTATACACCGTTTTCCATAAAAGCCGGTGACTTATAATTATTAAAGGTTTATAAACTTATAACTCTTTTTACCAGGGCCATAGAAAGGTTTTCTTATTGTATAAAACAAATCATCTATAAATTGTTAAAAAGAGCCGAGTGGTACCGCAACCGATTAGATTGGCATAGACCCTTTATCGAAGAACTTTAAGAAGTTAAGGTCCCCAATTATTCCAAATAGACATCCCCTTGGAAAATCATCCCTACCGGTGGCAAGGATATACGAATCCTTATATTACTCAGATAACCTTGAACCGAATCGCGTTTCTGGCGCCATGCCAACTTATAGGCGAAGTAAACAAGTAAGTAGAAAGGACTCGTGTTACAAGGAGAAGATGTGTTTTATTGTATAGCTATCTAACACGGGAAATAAATGCTAGTACCTACGTATGTACAGTCGCCATCAGATATATGGTAGCGGTCGAGGTCCCCAAATAAATCGGAGCAACGTAAAATTTCAATAAATTCGTTACGTGAGAAAAGGGCAATGATTTGGGACTTGGGAGCGTGTAATTGGTCATAAATTTAGGGGCAGTCACTTTTCAATAAATTCGTAACATACAAGTAGGTAAAAATATCGGAACGAACATGACTCAAAGATATCGAAGCAGCCAGGATGATCATAAAGATCGGAACATTTATAGGAAATACACCTTATGTCTGCGTCACATAGTTTATTTTAATTTGTTACTATGTTGTCACTACTACTACTTTAAGTTGTCAATGTCAAAGATGATTTTGACGGCACTGTTGTGGGTGAGAAACTCATTTGAGTTTCCTAGATAAAAGAGAAGTTTTCAAGCATCATTATCGAAAAATGCATAAATTCAATTTTGACTTTTTATTGATGTAATCATATTAATATGGGATAAGTAAATAAAATCGTAAAGCTAGGAAATGATTTATTTGAACGAAACTAAAAAAGTATAAAGGGTGAACAGTATACCTAAAAGTCATTTGCGGATCCTATTTTACCACGGTGACAAGTCCGAGAATTGTAAATTGACTTTTTCTCCCATTGCAGGCGTCCATGGGCTACGGTTACCACTTATCATCAGACGGGCCGTGTGGTCGTTTGTGTTTCAAATATATTGCAAGAATTTTTAGCAGTCAACAATAAATACCGTCTTTTAAGCGAAGCAAAATTATATACCTACTGTCACAAAAATACGACAATTGTAGCGAAATTCCAAGATAGGTCGAACCTCATATCAAGAATTTACGAAAATCGTTCTAAACCTTGTGACAATTGTAACGACTTTCCGAAAGTAAAATAGTAAATTACGATACAAGTGCGAAAAAAATTAAGTGGAGTGGAACGAGTGGAGATAAATTAAAAGCACGACCGAAGGGAGTGCTTTAAATCTACACGAGTTACAAATTTCCTTTTCGCACGTGTATTATTAGTGATAATTGTATGTTGGTGGCAAACAAGCACACGGACCGTCCGATAGTAAGCGGTAGACGTAGCCTGCGGAGGCTTGACATCAGTAACAGTGATATTATACATATATGATATTATATATACAGTGTGTTACCATGAGCCAGGCTTTTACGAAAATGGGTAATAATACGCATTACTGGCAATCGTTTTCGAGTATTAAGAGTTGACAAATATTTAAATTAACTGAACAATTATTTTAATTTCGTTCGAACGATCAATGTAACGCGTGTACTGCTTAGTTGTCAAACGTTGCAAGTGGCTGCGATCTGTCATTGTCAAGTGCCAATTAACGATTTATTTTGAAGTACATTGCTTCTCAATTAACTTTTCTTAGAAAGTTAATTACTTTTAAAATTAGGATTTTTAAACAAATAATGCACATGGTTTGGCTAAGAATCTGCATCTCAATCCTCGGTTCAAATAAAAGCCTGGCTCATGTTAACACACTGTATATATGTTTATGCTATTGTTGCTTTACTCTGTAGAGTGGCTCATTAAAATCAGTCAGTATGGGAATGTCTGAAACTATCGGATATACTAAAATATGTTCTTAGAAACCATGTCATCGATTTTAATAAACAGAAAAACTGCATTAATGTATTTGAAAGAAAAAAACTACCAAGAAGGGGAATCGAATCCGGTTGTTTTGAAAAAATAAACTTATCTGCACTATTTCTATTCGGATATCCATTGTGCAGGTCTTAAGCAGTAAATAGTAGTATTTGTTTTTAGGAACCATATCCCCTAAGAAGCATGATGTCTAAAATTAATAAAATACATTGTTTTCACATAATTCAACACGTTTTTTTCTAATGTATAATTGCAGTTTTTTTATCAAAATCGATGATAGATAATTAATTATGGTCCCTAAAAACAAATACTACTTAGTATGTCTTATAGTTTAAGAATTTTCTTTCAAAAAAATAAGTTTTAAGACAAAATATTAAATGACGTACTGACAGTTCTATTACTCCCTAGGGCATTTCACTTTTCTATTATTCCCGCTATGCATGCAAGCAATGGCGCGCTTAGACAGCAAGTGTAATAAAAAGGTGACATTAACCGGCCCCCAAGATCGCCTGATTTGACAGCTCCTGATTTTTTTCTGTGGGGTTATTTAAAAGGATTTGTCTTTTCTAATTGGCCAACGAACCTTTAGCAATTAAAACAAAATACTTGAACCACGATCACAGAACTAACGCCGGAAATGTGTGAAAAAGTGATGAAAAATGCGATGAAAAGGGTTGGCATCTGCGATGCTACTGGAGGTGGATATTTGTCTGATTATTATCCATGTGTAATTGCCGACCCAAAATAATTTTATTTAACCAGTGATACTTTATATTTTTTGTGTTATGTATAGAATAAAATTTCAAAAATAATGTGTATATATCTTATTTAGCCACCCTGTATGACTTTGATTTTGACCTACTTCAATATAATTATTACCTACTCGAACTATTTATTGCGCCACCACTACCCGACATCTTCTCATGTAGCTTTGCTCCTTGTACTACCTTTGCCAATTTTGGCAATACGTCAAAACTGCGGTTAACTAGATAACTCATTTTAATGATTTAGGCATAATATCTGTCCAATTTGCGAAAGAGACAGAAATATATTTGTCACGATGACAAATGTCTACTCTTTTCGAAGAACGTCACAACAAACCACTCTGTTCTAAATTCAAATTATTGACAACCTATTCAAGACTTTTGGCTGACCATAAAGAATTTAAAGCGATGTGTATATGACACTAAGGTATATTTTCCATAAATGTTGAGATATTTACGACCACCCTGACTGCTCAGATATTTCTGATTATATTTGTGTTCCGATATTTTTCCTAATTATACGTTACGAATTAATTGAAAACTGGTTGCTCCTAAATTTGTGACGAATTACATGCCTCTAATTATTGCCCTTTTCTCACGTAACGAATTTATTGAAATTTTACGATGCTCCGATTTATTTGGGGACCTCGACCGCTACTATATATCTGATGGCGACTGTATAACATGATATCATTATCAAAATATAAATTAACTTCCAATTTTGATGATATAAATAAAACTTTTTTATGTCGGAAAGCGAGACAGACCGGCAGACTTTCAGACGTTTCAACTTTTTCTCGCTCGACCGGCAGAAAAATTATATAAGGAAAAATAAATTATATAAGCTAAAATAACAGATAAATAGTTATACCTATACATTTCGGCTTTATCTAAAGCCGCGTTTCCACTTAGTGTTCTGAGCGAGCATTCGCTTGTTCGTGGGCTGACGAACGAACATTTTGCTATGTGAAATCCTGTTTTAATCTGCCCAATGATTTCTAAAAATTTGACAGTTTAGAAATGAGCCTATGACGTTAAGTCTATCGGAAGAACAGTGAGCTTTACCTCATATTAATAAGGATTAATCTTTAACTTCCCACGCTGCGCCGTCCAGTGCGTGGTCGCCACTCGAGAACACGCCGACCCCACCGGTCATCGGTCCTCCGGGCAATATGGCCAGCCCACTGCCACAAGATGGAGCGACGACCTGGTAAAGGTTGCGGGTGTCCAATGGATGCGGACAGCTCACGACCGATCTTTGCGGAACTCTCTGTGGGAGGCCTATGTCCAGCAGTGGACGTCAATTGGCTGATGATGATGATGATGATGATGAATCTTTAACTATCGAAAGTTCATTCTTAGATCTCGCAGACTATAACAACGTCCTTTATAGCGTTTTGTTTTTCTTCAGACGCGGCGACACAGCTAACAGAGACTTCGCGAGCGCGGGTGAAGCCGGCTTCATGTGTCCCAGCACGGTCAAGTACGCTCGGCCGCAGCGCGCTCGGGCGACCTCAGGCCAGTGGAAGTACATCGTCAACACTGGCGAACACACACAGACTTTACGTCTGGAGAAGTGCTTGTGAGTACCTATGTATTTTACCACGAGGTATCAAATATCTAAGCTTACCATGGTAAGCCAAGCTAGCTTCATGAGCTTGGTCAAATATACTTGTCGGACGTAACGTGAGACCAGTGGAATACATCGTCACAAGGCATGCTACCACGAACACCGAAATTAGTAAATTTCGGGGATTTTTCTCTGTCACTCCAGCGAAGACATCATTAGAGTGACAGAGAAAAATCCCGGAAATTTGTGAACTTCGGTGTCAACACTGGCGAACACACGCAGACTTTACGTCTGGAGAAGTGCCTGTAAGTAACTATTTTAGTTCCAGTTTAAAAAAAGTAGGTAATAGGTATGCCTTATGTTTGTGCAGAGGATGAGTGGGAATGGGTATCAAAGGTATGCTTGGAAAGTCGAATCTTTTTTAGCTTGACATTCGGCCCTACGCGGAGCTCGGCCTTCAACCTTCGTGGGCTTGTAATAAGTATAGTAAAAGGATGTGTTAGGTTATATCTGGGTCTATATCTTGTGTTTTGAGGTCTATTTGTTTAAATAGCACACACAGACCCTGAAGTTGGTGAAATGCTTGTAAGTATGTAAGTAATAAGGATCCCTTCTTGTGTTCCGAGAGCCGAGATATTAGCAACCTTTCATGTGTCTCAGCACTGTAAACTGTAACTGTGGAAGTACATCGTCAACATACCCAGACTTGAGGCTGGAAAAATGCTTGTGAGTATGTATACTCTGCCTCAGACGACGATATGGCTACTAAGTTATTGTAAATAGAATCCCAAGTAATATTTTTGTGAAAGCTGCCTGCTTTCGACAACTATTCCTAGTAATTTTCAGATGAATTTTCGACAGTTAACATGAACACTGCACTTAAACTTTCAAGAAAAGGTTTTACGCCCATCTGAAAGTATAAGTTGGCACTTGTAACACCGCTGAGTATGAAGCCAAGATGCTAATCGCTAACGCTCAGTAGCGTATTGTAGTTTTCTCTATGTGTCTTCTTTCCTTATTAGTGCGACGAAGAAGCATTGTTGTTCAGGACTAAGCGATAGCTATTGGTATCTTTGCTGCGCACCCTGATGTCACAGGCTATTGGACATTTTTCAGAGTGTAAACGAACATCTCATTCATCTGGTCACGTTTTTTTGGAAGTGGCTGAATGATTGGCTGAATGATTTGAGGTTGGTTTTGGTTGTCTTATAGAGAGACGGGTGCTGTATCAGACGACCGAAAATGGTACCAAAAGATGCAGCCACTTCCAAAAAAAAACGTGACCAGATGAATGAGATGTCCGTTTACGCTCTGAGAAATGCTCTATTGAGAACGATAGTGTTTTACAATGTACTTAATACTATCAGTCTCCCCTCACTTTCGACTCGTTCCCCTTAAGTCATAATATATTGACAAATTATCTGCAGACCTAGCCAAGATGCCATTCTACAATCGTAAACGATTGGCGATAAGTCACATGGCCATAATAATGTACGGAAATGGTCAGGTGAATTTTCGTGTGAATCTGATTCTCATACATTTATTACTTATCGCTTATCGTATACGATTACAGAATGGGATCTTGGCTATGCCGGCTGAGATTGGTTATTCAAGCAGATTGTTATAAATTATACTACAACTATTTATTATTTTCTTTTATTTCAGAAAACCTAAGGAATCGTGTACATATTTAACGGACAACTTTAAATCAAAATGCGTCCAAGTTTACAACTACCACAGACTTTTAACGTGGGACCAGCAGAACGGATTACATATGGACATATTCAAGGTAATAGCAATAGCAAAATAAGCTTGAACGAACTTCTCTCTATTCATTATCATGTTCTTGTTTCGTTGTATTTACATTACTAATTCGTAACTGTTTACAATTATAGGTACCAACATGCTGTTCCTGTCACATTGAAGGCTACAGCGTATCATTCCCACCGCTGGGCCACAGGATCCATGAAACCTCAGGAGAGAACATGCCAGTCGAAGAACTGTCCTCAGAACAAGGAAACCATGCCTTCGAAAACATACAATCCAGCGTCCAACGACCCACCATCTCCAAAAACCCACCGTTCACCTTTAACAAGCCTCTAGAATCATTCGCACCATTCT
>JALPQI010027102.1:0-18161 GCA_025490895.1 Thaumatotibia leucotreta
ACTTATTTTGAATGAAATACCTAATTATCTTCAACCGATGCAGCAAAAATTATGTATACACGTTTGATTTGAAATTCTTGAATGGCTATGCAATATTATGGGATAGGCCATAACATTAATTATTATTTTATAAAGATATATCAGTATCGATTAATAGCATAAAAATTGCAGTATTTACATTATTAATAGGTACCTACTTTGAATTATACGATACTGAATAAGCCTTAGACATAGAAATTATGAATAAGTATTTAAAGTATTTACTTTGCTGTCTTTGTCAATGGGGAAAAACGCGGTAACAAAACAATGGGATAATCTTATCTTACTTACCTGAAGTTGTTTGTTGCATTTTGGTGCAAAGTGCAAATACCGCCGCCGTATTTTCTAAAAATAACACGTTTTATTTTCTATTCTATTGAATGAGACATCTGCGTGTTATTAACCTCTTTGCTGTTGTAAAGACCTCTCAGCGTTAACTATTGTACATTTCCTTGCGCGATTCATTCAACATTCAAATATTTCAAATGTATCAATCAAAATACGTATTTTATTTATTACCGCTATTGTCAGTATATTGGACCGGTGGCAAATTGGTCGTTCAGCTGCTATTCGATGTAATGTAAGGCTCATACTTCTAAAATTCATACTCATAGATGGTTTAAGGTTTCTACGTAATATTTTATTATATAAACTCGTATCGTATTGAATATGTTTTCATGAATCATTTTAGATTCTAGGTGCTTAATTAGATACTTATTACGGAAATCTACTACTCAAATAATAAAAAAATAATATTTGATAGATATTGATATTATTACTCGTCGTTATTAACTGGGTTTACCGCATTGCAAATCTAGATAATGGGTTGAGAAAAAAGAGGGCAGTGCAGGTAAAAAAAATAGAAAGAGAACAATGTATGAAAGAGCGAGACAGCTACTTTACTCATCCGTCTTATCAGTTGTTTAGTAGTTTTAGTTGAAAATGCAACAATATCTAATTAGTCACTTAACTTCACTCTTATCGAATGCAACGTTCAAAGCCTTCCGAGACAAAAAAAAACTAGTGTATAAAATTGTTTTTAAAATGAGTGCCTACAGTGACGATGAGGATTGTAGTGGAAAGAATTCTTCAAATTCCTCAGATCAATTAAGTGTATCTGAAGAAAGAAACAAGTCAGCATTGACCATATTAGACGGCAAATTTTTTAATAAGGATTCGGAGAAATCAAGTGGAAAAAGCACTATTGTAACTGGTACATGTATGAAGTGTTTGCCGAAAGTGGTGAAAATAAACGGCCTTGCAAATACGACTTCAAACTTTTTAAGTCATTTAAAAAGAAAACACGGAGATGATGCCGTTGCAGAGTACCGACAATATTCCGCTGATCAGAAGCAGAAAAGGTGTCGCGTCGAAGATAATTCTACTGATTTCAACGATTCAAGAAGCACAAGGACTATAAACCAAACAGGATTTGAAAATGATGTCAAAAATTTTTTTGTACATTCAATGATACCACTAAACGTAGTAGAAGATCCTTTTTTTGCTACAATGCTGAATAATTTGGGAATAAAAAGGACAAACAACAGATTGCAATTAGAAAACACTGAACATGTGTGCACTGTTGTAGACATTTGGTCATGCCGAAAAAGGAGCTTTTTTGGGATGACCGTACACTGGCTAGACTCGGACCTGAACAGACAGTCGAAAACCCTTGCGTGTCGAAGATTCCCAGGTGTACATAACTTCGAGCGTATTGCAATGTTATTAGAAGAACTGCATACCGACTTCGGTTTAACCCCAGACAAAATTGTTGCGACTGTGACCGACAACGGCTCCAATTTCGTAAAAGCCTTTAAAGAATTTGGTTTGTCTATCGAATTAATCGAATCTTTCGATTCGGACTCAGAAGAAGAAAATGTTGAGGAAGATTTTACGGAGCGCACGAATGAGCAAAATATCGTATTGCCCTCTCATCGTAGATGTACAGCTCATACATTAAATTTGTGTGCTGTAACTGACGCAAACCGCCTTTTGAAAAAAAAAAATCACACAACTTTATCTGAATTACATCATAAAACTATTAACAAATGCAACGTGCTATGGAATGCCGCTGGTCGTCCCAAAACTGCAGAGATTATACAAGAGACTTTAGGTCACACACTGAGCAAGCCTGGTGTTACGCGTTGGAACAGCTTATACGACGCAATGAAGCAAATTTATTCGATTAAAGAGAAAAATATAATACTGCATAGAGCATTCTTGGAGAACTTTATCACCGATCGTGAGTTTGATTACATTAAGGAGTATATTGTTTGCTCCGCGCCGATTGCCGAAGCTTTGGACATTTTACAAGGGGAGAAAAATATGTACTATGGACTTTTAGTGCCGTGTCTGATGTCCTTGAGAAAGAAATTAAGAAAATTGCAAAATTCTACTTTGAAATACTGCACAGAACTTATTCAATGCTACGTAGACAGCGTGGAAAGGAGATTCGACGAGTTCTTTAACTTTTCGTCTGGTGTATCCGAGCATGCTACTATCGCTGCTCTGTCCTACCCTAGATTTAAAAACAAATGGTTCCCATGCATAACGCTACAAGATCAAGAAAAAGTGAAATCAATCTTTAAGCATGTGATAGCAACGGAAATATCAAAGCAAACTCATATAAGCGAGACGGATGAACACACGACAGATCCAGAAAATCCATTTTTTGACTTTGGGTCAGATTCTGACAACGAGATCGATGTACCAGTACAAGAAATACTGCAAAGGAACACTCCTAGGAGTAAAGCCGAAATTTTGATGAGGCAGTTTTTTGCTGAGCGAGATACAAGCTTGATTGTTTTAAATCGTTACGAAATAATAAAAACTATTTTTAAGAAATATAATACACCCTTACCATCTTCTGCGTCTGTCGAGAGAGTTTTTTCATATGCCACAATGATGAATCTCCCTAAATCAAATAGGCTCTCAGATCATCTATTTGAAGAAAGGGTAGTATTGAAAACGAACTTAAAAAAGTAAAAATATTTTACTTGTGTTGTATTTTTGAACAAGTTTTGATTATTTGTATGCAGAATCATTGATATTGAATTTTAGACTTGTTTTTAACCTTGTTATATATTTTTTTTTATGTTATTTGTAGATTTTTTTATTGAGTATGGCAGAATGTTGCTGTATGCTCCGTTGATTTTTTGATACCTTTTCCTTGGAATGTTTCAAAAACAATATTTGATTTATCATAACTGTAATTTAAATATGTTATTATATAAAAAGCGCTGATTTGTTGATACTTTTTGCTTTGATTTTTTTTCATATAAGTGCAAAGATTGTTTTATTATATATAACTATCACATCTATACTGAACATGTTATTGTATAAACAACGTTGATTCATTTATATTTTTGCTTTTAATTATTATTTGTACGATAGCAAGACTGACTTTATGTAGTTGCTTTATATTTAATATACAGTTTGATTTATATATTTGTGTTTTATTTAAGTGTCCTTTTACTAAATGCACGACGTACCCAGTTCTTATATATAGATAAAAGAAATGTAATCCAATTTCAGAGAAATGCACTAATTTAGTAGCAAAATAGTAGTTAGATATCACTCCTTACAAATGGTAAAAATATCGTAAGTAATAGATGACTATTTTATTTTTTAAATATCCGTTAATCCTTACCAATTTGCCAACATAGTCGTACCGAGGTTTTCTATTCAATTTATTTCTTACATTAGTTGCGAGAAATCAGTCTAACTAATTAGTCAATTACAAAATTTAGTTGTCCGAAATCAATCGGCAACTAATTTAGTTGCGACTAAATTAGTTGCAACTAAATTAGTTGCAACTAAATGTAGTTGCAACTAAATTAGTCGAACTCTATACAACTAAGATTGATCAATCGTGGTTTTCAATTGTTAGTTGCAATTAATTCTGTTCATTTTAATCGTTAATTGTTAGTCGATTACTTTTTGCCCATCTCTGGATATAACTAAGCGGCTATGGTGCTCAGAAATATCTGAACGCGCACTTTAATGTTACGACAAGATGCAGGCCTAGTGTGCCATTCTGCAATCGTATACGATAAGCGATAAGTCACGTGACCATAATAGTGTATGGAAATTTTAATAATATTGTTATATAAGGTCCTAATTTATTAGTTGCAGATATTTTAATACATGATATTTTACATTAAAATAATTAACTTTCAATATAAATTAAGAAAACTTTTCATGTAATTTTTTTGATTTAATAATCCTAACAAAAAAAAAATTATAATTTTGTCAAAAAAAAAATCATCATGTGCATTATCACATGTCACAATAACACTGTCTGTCATGTCATCAAACGACACAATCCAAGGGAAAATAACATGACATTAACAATTAAGTATTTAATTTATCGACGCGAAGTGGCCAGTTCCAGTTGTGTGTAACGTAAAAGAGGTACTAGAATCTGTTCAATGAGTTTTCATTTAATAATCACATAAACAGGGTGTTTTTACGTAGCAAATTTATTTTGCCGTTTTCTCCAAAAAACATCATAAAAGCTATAATGTTTCACGGTTTAATATACTCCAGAGACCGAGTACTATCAGCTGTAAAAATATCTGCATCTAATAAATTAGGACCTTATATAAGTTTTATTACGTTACTTTAATATAATATCTTGGGACATCTTAAGGTGCGGTTAAACTAAAAGAGCATTCGCTGTTCTAACCTCCCACTCAACGAAATTCGATCGGTACACAAAACGTGATTGGTTGATTTCGTAGAACGGGCGCTAGAACAGCGAATGCTCTTTTGGTTTAAACGCACCTTTACACAAATCGACAGTCTCACGTTTAAGCTCAAGTAAAGGTGCATTCAGACCAAACGAGCATTCGCTATTCTAACCCCCTACTCTACGAAATTAGATCGTTGCACAAAACGTGATTCGTTGATTTCGTAGAGTGGGGGATAGAATAGCGAATGCTCGTTTAGTCTGAATGCACCTTAAAGCTTGTTATGTGGGAACCAAGCGAAGATATATGTAATAGATAGATACCTACTTAAATTCATAGACAGCCGACACCAAGAACAAATATTTGTGATAAGTAATATATACAATGTGTCCATGAGGAAAAGGAAAAAATTCAACAGCGGATTTCTGACCAAATTAGAAGTTAAAATGTCATATGAAGTTTTCTGGATTCAGTCTATTTTAAAAGAGAATTTGATTTTTTCTTAAAACCGTTTTAGACCGTTACTCTATGATAAACGCATTTTAGGAAACGAATTTGTCACCATGTTGTCTTAGTCTTGTCACATTTAATTGACAGACATCAAATGAACAAAAATATCTTTAATTACCTAGCAAATGTAAAAAAAAAATTTAAAGTGCATTTTTTGCGATAGTTTGATTAATAAAATCCTTTTTTTGTCTATTAAGGCCTTCAAAACATCAAAAAACACAAAATAAAATTTTTTTTTCAGGTTTCACCAAAACTAATATAACATTTTTTGCTTCTTTTTTAGTCTCAGGAATATGCTGTTAGAATTTTTCCCTTTCCTCGTGGGCACCTTGTATATTCCTCGACCGTTTTTCCCATTTACTTGGAGTCGGCCCTCCTTGTCCGTCTTCTCCATAGTACACGATTTTGTGTGATGTCTTTATGTACGTTAATTTCTTTAAGGTCCTCGACCGTCGTCAACCAGGTGGATGGTGGTCTTCCGCGTCCTCTGTATCTGGGCGGACCCTGCACGAGCCTGTACGAGCCTACACTATTAGCGTACCTACTGGTCCCTACAAAATTGTATTAACAAGGTTTCACTGTATAAATCGCAGTCAATGAATACGGATCAGGTGGATTTTTTCATAGAAAATACTGGAAACATGTGATTACAAAAATTTAAAATAAATATTTATAATACAAGTGGAACTGTTTTTAACATCAGGTTGTATTGAAATTTCCCTGAAGGTTTCACCCGATCCGAAAAACACGGAACTTTATCGTCAGATGACTCCGTAGATATAAAAATAGCAACTCATGATTGAAAAACTCGATTTACCATACGTTTTAGGTGGTTTTCTTAAACGGTCTACATTTTTGTCTATACAAACCGACCTAACGACAATTGTAAAGTTTTTTTGGCTTTATTTATAAATTTAGGGAAATTCCAATACAACCTGATTTAAAAATAGATTTTACCTACAATATACTATTATTTTTAAAAATCAAATATTTTTAAAAAACATTTGAAATCTCCATGTTTGCATTATTTTCTATGAAATAAAACACCTGACCCGTTTTAATTGCCGGGGTGTGTAGTTAGTTATGTGCGAAGCCCACTGGATACTACTTTGGATCATTAATCGAACAGATAATATTTTTAAGTTTATCGACTATCAGAAACCTGCGCTACGCTCGGTCGATTCCGAAGCACACTTCACGCTCAATCGCCATTAAAAGCATAGCGAAAACACTTACACTGAAATTACATCAGATATCTCAATAGAAATACTATACACTAAATTTGATCGACCAAATACACTTGGTACACCTAAGAAATTAACACCAACATAACTTTGCTGTCGCGAAATTGAAATCGCATTAGCCGCGGGAGTTAATTCGTTAAGCGCGACTGCATGTTTAACTTTGTTGACGCGTTGGAACCTAATATGCTTTGTAACTTTTAGAAGATCGTATTATATTCATAATTTTCATTGGGAATCGGATTTTAAAGCTAAGTGAAGAAAGTTGAAGTTTAATTGGTTTTTGTAGTTGATATGCGAGGTTAGGTGGTAATGGTTGAATATACAGGGTGGTTCTATGCATTCTGGATGGGGCTAAAATCGGTCGCGTGGCCCGCACGCTCCGGCTTTGTGCCCCAACGGGCAAAGTTTACATCACAATTAATGTCAAGTTACTAATTGTTGACGACGGTTTTAGGGATCGAATTTTGGGAATTCGGCAATTCTGTGACGTGACGTGACGTGACGTCACAACAAAGGTGGTAGAATTCGATTAAAAAACAATTTCAATTTATTTGTGGGAGTAATGAAAATAAATATGCTGAGCAAGTATGAAGAAATGTAGATTAAAATAATAGTAAGCACAATTATTAAATATCATGGGACATTCTTCTGTCTGTCTCCGGAGCCTAGTTGGCAATGACCCTGCCTACGAAGCTGGAGGTTTCGGGTTCGAATCCCGGTGAGGACATTATTTGTGTATTTATTTATCACAACGATTTGTTCCTTGGTCGTGGCTGTCTATGTATTTATAGGTAAGTATCTATGTGTATGTATGTGTATATCTATGATATGTCTAGTCGCTTGGTACCCACAACACAAGCCTTATTTGACCATTCCGTGGAAGTGGGACTAGGTTGATTTGTGTAGGATGTCCCAAGAAATAAAATATAATATTTTATTTTTTTATATATTTATTTATAACCATAAATAAATATATTTATTTATTATTCTTACACAAACCGAATTAGTTCCACGAAGAGCTCACTAAGCGCTTTGGGTCTGTATACTACCCGATGATATAATAATTACAGTAGGTACAGTCAAGTCATGTTACGTAACCCTTTTATCTAGCATTTTTTTACATATTTCTACATCATTTATTCCATCTTCCGGTTGCATTCGGATTTATAGAAAAAAAAAACGTTAATTTTAACGCTCTTATCTAAAACTACTGAAGGCAGTTTAACTCGGTAACATACTGCATCCCACACCATAGTCAATGGTGAGCTCTGGAATCTAGGGTCATTTTTCTGCTAGCCGGAATGTGTTCTATACTAGGTACCCACGCCGGTCGGTATAATCGCCAATTTTGAACACGATGAGTCTGTTCTATCCCATACAGATTCTTGTAAAGGTGCATTCAGACCAAACGAACATTCGCTATTCTAACCCCCCACTCTACTAAATTCGATCGTTACGCAAAACGTGACTGGTTGATTTCGTAGAGCGGGGGATAGAACAACGAATGCTCTTTTGGTCTGAATGCACCTTAATAAAAATTAGCACATCACCTGCGTGATGAACTGATGAGCAAGTACTTTGTTGGTACTTTACACACTTTTCAGACACAGCGGGGATGACACATCGATTGTGGTTGTATTTTATTAAGATGAATATACTCTTTACTTTACTTAAGCATTTCATAGCCTGTGATTCCTTTATTTTTAGAATTGAGGTAAATACGTGTATTCGAAATTTTTGGACACGGTGTAGTTATAAGTAACTACACTGTCTTTGTTGAATACAGCAGAGTATCATCTCTTTTTAAAATATTAGACGTAAAAATGCAGAACAAAACAATATGACCTACATATTTCAACTTTTTATTATACTATGAAAGGTAATCGAATATCTGAAACCGAATATTCGAATAACTGAAACTATCGAATATTTACAAATTCTAATTATTATACATGCATTTCACATACTTTCGTCCAACAACGTTATAAAAAAATTAGCAACTAGTGTCGTACACTCGACCCGTCTCTGGAGACCGCGCCACGTGCTCTAGCGTTGCCGGTAGATTAGTTTCCAACGGGGGATCACTATTTCAATGCCACCCTGTATGTCTTTGTATAATGAGTTAATAGGTGAACATGGTAGAGTATAGATAGTTTTATTTTCTAAGACTTCAAGGCGCGAGACAATACGAACCGTATTGTCATGTCACATTATAAAATGCGCCACGCATTGATTGATACGCAAGAAAATACATATTTTAACGACAAACCGGTCTTACTCTCGTTTTTGACACTATTAATTAGATAAGGACATCCGCTTGTATTATAAGTTACAAAGCTTTCGAGAAATGGGTCCCTGGGGCCTATTTCTCAAAAGTTTGTAACTTGTAATACAAGCGGAAGTCCTTCCACTTGTATTACAAGTTACAAGCTTTCGAGAAACGGGCCCTAGTCCCAGGAATGCGTGGGTCGTGCGAATGTCGTGGTCTTACTTTATCGACATACTCTTTCCCACCGTGTATGCAAAGCCCCTTATTCATAAACGTCTGCTAACTTAACCAGCCGCTAATAATTGTTTGTCCCTTTTGCTCTTATAGACACATTGTTAAGACCGACAGGGACAAACAATTATAAGCGGCTTGTTAAGTTAGCAGACGTTTATGAATAAGGGGGAAAGTCTTTTAACAGTAGGTACCTATAGTAGGTAGATAAAAAGATAAAAGTATTTTTCGGCCACTGCGCAGTCTTTCGAATTCTTAACTGAGCTTTCCTTGAAAATTTTCTCCCCAGAGAATAATCCCTTACTACGAATACAAATGTGAAATTTTAATATTTATTTTCATCACACATAGCGAGAGCAATAGAAAAGTGAAATTCCCTAGGGAGTAATAGAAATGTCAAACCGTCATTTAATAACACTATGTCTTAAAATTTATTTTTTGTCGGCAAGTATGATGACAAACATTGTATGCATCACGGTCGGTAAGCGGAATACTAACTCGAGTCATAAAAGCCCTCCGCCTGACGGCGTCGGGCTTCTAACGCTCTCGTTAGTAATTCCGCGCTTACCTCCCTTGATGCACAATGTACTATTTCATCACACTTGCTGTCTAAGCGCGCCATTGTTTGCGCGCGCAGCGGGAGTAATAGAAAAGTGAAATTCCCAAGGGAGTAATAGAAATGTCAGTACGTCATTTAAGAATGTTATTTCTTAAAACTTTTTTTTTTGTCGGCAAGTGTGATGAAAAACATTGTATGCATCACGGTCGGTAAGTGGAATACTAACTCGAGTCATAAAAGCCCTCCGCCTAACGGCGTCGGGCTTCTAACACATAGCGGGATATTTCATCTCACATAGCGGGAGTAACAGAAAACTGTAATTCCCTAGGGAGTAATAGAAATGTCAGTACGTCATTTAATAATATTATGTCTTAAAACTTATTTTTTGTCGGTAAGTGTGATGATAACATTGTATGCATCACGGTCGGTAAGCGGAATACTAACTCCAGTCATAAAAGCCCTCCGCCTACGGCGTCGGGCTTCTAACACTCTCGTTAGTACATAATTCCGTACTTACCTACCTTGATGCACAACGTACTATTTCCATTTAAGGGCTTGTTCAATATCGTTTTCCAATTAGGCAAAAGAGAATAATTTTGGTTTCACATAAAAATTGTATTGGGCCTGTCCAAATGAAAAAAAAAAAAAAAAAACAAAGTTAGCCCAAAAAAAATTGATTTTGTATAGAGCGTCTCGCTCTATACAAAATCAATTTTTTTTGGGTGAATAAAAAATCTTACGCCTTTTTCCTAACCGAAACACGATGCGGCTCTTAAACGGAAAACGGCCATTAAAATTTCACCTTGTATAAGAGCATTTTTTTTATTTTCTCATTTTCATAATTTCGAATTTATGGATAGATTTTGGGTTTTTTTCGAGAATCACGAGCTCCTCCAATCGCAATGAAAAAAGTAACCTATGGATTGTTTCCTATTTTGTTACCATGGATCATGCCGTTTGTATGGAGGTATTATATTATATGTAGGTAGGTAACAAAGGATCCGGAAACTGTATGGAAATTTTAGGACATTTTTTTCTTTTGAGATCGAAAGAGCTCGTGGTTCTGAGTCGAAATAACAATATATAATTATAAATGGTCACGTGACTTTTCGTACGAAACTGTTATCCTCATACATTTATTACTTATCGGTTGCGACCATATATGTATAACATGGACATCTAATGTCCCCAAAAACAATTGTTGAATTGTGCCAAGATGGAAAGGACGTAGAGCTTTTCTTAACACTGCGCATATTTCGGCGCAACATCTTTGACAAATGTTTATAGAATATAGCCAATCAAAACTTTGATGGACCAATCACAACTATTTTAAATTGTGGTTTAAGTTTTTATACGTTAATTTTGAAATTCTTTGCCGTGATGCGTTGAAGAGGGGGTCACACTAGTCAATTCAGGACCGTTTTTGAAAGGCAATTTAGTATGGCGTGCGGCTTCCATGTTTTATTTGTTCGTAGCTTATTGGTAGTCGTAAACGATTGCAAAATGGCATCTTGGCTAGCTCCTCAGGTGTTATGAAAAATACGAAAAATCAGCCCTTAGACAATTAGTAAGGGATATGAATACCGCAGTCTACCTTTACCTTAGGGGCTAATTATTTCTTTGTACAGTGCAATGTAGGAATAAAATATGAGCCACCATTGTATCTTTATGACTATATAACGTGGCCAAACAGGGAAACTAACAATAAGTCTAAGGCACTGGTCTCACCGCGAGCTACTATAAACTATCGGCTATAAACACGAACAAAAGATACGTACTTTCGTGTAAAAAAAGAGACACGGCGATACTCGCCCGGCGGTGATAGGAGAGCTGGTCGAGTATCGCCGTGTCTCTTTTATTTACACGGGAGTGCGTATCTTTTGTTCGTGTTTATAGCCCATAGTTCATAGCTTAAGATGCATTCAGACCAACCGAGCATTCGCTATTCTATCCTCCACTAGAGACTAGGCTTTCGTAGAGTAGGGGGATAGATCAGAAAATTTAATGCTCTTTTGGTCTGCATGCACCTTTAAGCACTGGTCTCACGGCCAGCTACTGAAGGTGCATTCAGACCAAACGAGCATTCGCTATTCTAACCCCCTACTCTACGAAATTCGATCGTTACACAAAACGTGATTGGTTGAGTTCTTAGAGTGGGGGATAGAACAGCGAATGCTCTTTAGGTCTGCATGCACCTTAAAGGCATGTAGCCATACCATGAGTTAGAAAGTAAATGATACGTTAGGTTTTACTCGATACGTAATTAATTCTATCGCGCTCGCACTTAGGTACATATCGGAGCGAGCGCGATGGCCTTGCTTTACGAAGCGATTAAAACCTAACGTTACCGATACTTGCAAAGTCATGGTACGGTTTGGCCGGACGCAGCGCTTGACGTTCATCACTCAGGCATCCGTTTAACCTCGGGTTACCGGCCTAACCCTGGATTGTTCAAGTGGACCGAAGAAGATATAATAATAATATGTATCACATCATCAGCCTATGACGGTCCACTGCTAGGCGTCTCCTATTAACTACTGGGCAAGCGGATTGGCAATCGCAGTAATGTGTCCACTATGATGACGCTGCTGCCCATCATCAATCTTCTACCAACGAATGGTCAGTGACACTTCAATCCCTTAGTCGACTCTTACGACACCCGCCAGTTGAAATGGTGTCAAATGAACCACGGGGCATAAAAAACACAGTTGAATTAAAAACCTCTTGAAGTCAGTCGAAAAACAAAATGCTAAAATCCGACCCTTATAATAAACCCGAGTATACAGTAAAGTCTACCGAGGAAGAGCGAGAAAGCAAGCATCCGCCGGATACGACGGCGGAAGTACCCGAGCCGACCCGAGCGCTGCCAGAGCGTCGGCAAAAAAAGACAGCTAATTTTAATTGTTAGTAATTTCGCGTTTTTATAAGTATTTCCGTGACAATTTTGTCGTATTGTCAGCGAAAGGTATTTTTTACGAGACAATTCAAATACGATCCTAATCTAATTTAATATAGGTATTTCATATTTTGTTAATAAGTATTTTAAGGCACCTTCTGGGCGAACTCACTCCTCTGCGACTCTGCCCTCAGCTAGTTTGTGGACATGAGTATGCAAATTTCAAATAACAAAAAAAAGATAGATACATAGGTAGGTAGGACTATGGACTATGGGGTCTATGGGTATTAGAACTAGCGTTGAAAATTTCCGGGAAAAGTCCCGTTTCTTTCCAATTGGGCCGTTTTTGCGTTTTACCTTCAGAAAAAAACAATATTTTTGCTCTAAATCTACGGTCATTAAGTAAATAGTTTCACTTACAAATAGGGGACGCGATGTCATCGAAACCGCTCCGACCGAAATAGCTCTCCAAATCGCTAAACTGAAGTGGCAGTGGGCGGGGCACATTGCGCGTAGAACCGATGGCCGTTGCGGCGGGAAGGTTCTTAAGTTAGTGGCGGCCACGTACCGGAAGGCGTAGCGTGGGTAGGCCCCCCACAAGGTGGACTGATGACCTGGTGAAGGTCGCAGGAGTCCACTGCATGCGGGTGGCGCAGGACCGGTCATTGTGGCAATCTTTGGGGGAACATAGGCCATGTTCAGCAGTGGACGTCTTTCGGCTGATATGATGATGATGATGATGTGATGTCATCGAGAAATCGCCAATTGAAATATAGGTCGATGAGGTGACAGTAATAATAGTGACAAAGATTATTTCTTTCAAAGCCCGAAAAAACGAAAGTACGTATTATAAATTCCCAAAAAAACCTTTGAATTTTTTCCGACATGTTCTTGTTCATCGCTACTTAGGACGAAGGGTATATTACAAAACATGTTTCGATCTACTCAAAAACATCCGAGTAATTAATGTTTCTGCCCACCGTACCAGGGTAGCGCGAAAACGTATATTTTCCGCCCACCTCAATTAAAATCATAATTATAATGAAAACCGTGCTAATCTCAATTATAACTTCCATTCTACCCCTTTATGGCACGGGTTATGGCTTTGGGTGTACAAGTTATATATTCCCTTGTATACAGAAAGGGTAGTCTGAAGTATACACAACAAAATATTGCGTTTAATCAAATTAAGATACTCAATGTAGCCTTTAGAGTCGATTAAAAAATTGTACATGATTAAAGGCCTTCAATGAAAACGTTTATCATCCTTATTTTTGTGTTATGTTATGTTATGAAGTAAAATTTTGTGTAACGACTTTGGCACTGTAAAATATTGACAAATACAAATTTTCTTTGCAATAATAATATGAGCGAACAACAATACGAATAGTAAAAGGGTGCAAATTTAAAAGATATCAATCAATCAAGCCATTTATTTCCAATAGAAGTTACATTTTTCTATACATGCATAATTATAATTACATACATTAATTTAAAATATCGACGGTAGAAAGGCTAATTGACTTAACCGACATTTTATGAACTTTACAGGAGAGCCGTTTAAAGTTTTATTTTTTAGAAAAAAAATCGCTACAAAAAAAGTAACAGGTATATTGTAACGCAACTGCCTTCAAATATTCAAGATATAAAGGCGCATACTTTGGTTCCTACCTAGATAAAATTAGTTTCTTATGTCTCGAAATAAAGGTCGCTTAAGACAAATCTGCTAAAAATGAGAGAAAGGCTAATTGGTTCAAATACCAACAGCGTCTGCCGCCGGAGGCAAGTCAAATGACTGTAGTGTACAAGGGCACTTTTTTAAAAAGAAGGCTAAATGAGCTAAGCGCTATTTTTACTATACAACGGGGTAAGATACTATACAAGTTTAAGTGATTCTTTAATGGAAATAAGTGGCGATTCTAATTGACTTAATGACACACACTCATTGAAAAACGGATTGCTTAAATCTCAGGAATTATATGAATAAGATTAAACATGGTGGTTGAAGCTCGGATATTTAGAGACAAAGGTTTAATTACTCTGCAGGTCTAAAGAAAACAAAATGAATGAAAATCGTTTTTCTCAATTTTTATTGCTATATAAAGAAAAATATTTGCTTCTAATAACATAATTAGATAGTTATTTGGCAGAATCAGTCTTAGAAAAATTGCGGATATTGATTACAGCGTTTCATCCGCAATAACCTTTCTGTCGCTTTTATTGGAAAAAAATGCTCTTTTTGCCTAACATCTTTAATTAATTTATTACTACGCTTGATACGTTACATTTTTAATCTTAATTTTTATTATATCTGTAGTCAGTTTTTTTTTACAATTATAAGCGGCAGAAATACGTAAGTAAGTATTTAGACTTAAACTTTAATTATTATTAAATAATCAAGAAATAACATTGAAAATAATTAAATTATTTCATAATGTGAAATACACGATTTCAGTATCACGCACAAATCACTACGGCACATGCGCCTACCGGCACAGACTACAAGTGATTGACGCGCCCGCGCGGGGAGCGGCGGTAGTTATAGGCGAGCGGCTCAAAAAGCGCCGACGGCGGCAAGAGTGTGATTGTACCGCCGAGTCAAAAGTTTCTCATAGAAATTTTTGATGATTTAAGCTACACTGATATGATGCATTATGATTTTATTATAAGTATTTAAATGACACAGGTCAAACAAATATTCTATTTCAACCGACATTCTCATCTATAAAAAGAGGTTCAAAATGCTTAAGTAACATACATTTTATGGTTTAGGGTCTTACGTATTTGGTTGAAGCGACCCATGCCCTAAAAAATTGGAAAGAGCTAAATGGTTCAAGCGACATGCTTCTTTTATTTTAAATGGAGGCTAAATGCTTCAAACGCCTATGGTGGCACTTTTTTGTTGAAGTTCAATTGACTTAAACGACTATGCTCGTGTGTGTTGGAGTAAAGCCAAGAGCTTCAAATTGTAACACACCCCCCTTATATACTAAACCCCCTTATATAAATATATACGCTCTTACACCTAACCTACTTCACCTGAATACTAAAAAATAAAATCTGAAAATTCTAATAAGAAAATCTAGAATTCTAATTACCTACTTCTAATACTGCTTTATGAATTAATAATAAATAATCAAATAAACCGGAATAAATAAAGTTAATATCTTGAATTGGATCAGTAATTTGGCCAAATGATCGTTAGTGTGTATTTAGAAACCCTTCGTTGTGTCCGTTGTCAGTAACCGAAATCCTTTTCGCATATAGGTAAGAGTTGAGTATCTTAATACGTATATTTAATCTAAGTGTAAGAAATAATTAAAAAATAAGAAATAATATGTCAGAATATAGGTAAGGTAAATGTCAGATGTAAGTTATGTCAAAGTTAGTTTGTCAGAAGTAAGAATGTTGTAAAGTATGTAAAAATAGTCCAATAACATGTCACAATATAAACAAAGAAGTTAAATTAAATTTATAATGAAAATATTTTTATTTGGGGGTTAGAGATACTGCCCCGCCCCGCAGCATCCGTATCCATCTTCCAGTTGCAAGGTCAGGATTCCGCCCCCGTGCTGAAGGCACTAAAGTTCTGAAGGAACTTAATAATGACATGACCTTTTAGTCCTTCCTGTCATTATTTTGTGACATTTCTTGTCTTGTATGAGAGGATTTGCAAAGGGACATTTAACATAACAAAATACTGGTAGGAGCAGAAGTATTAGATCCACTCTAGTTATCCAGAATTCTGTAAATTTTGCAATACATTTCTTGTATTGGTTTCAATGAAATAATATTATCCAAACTGTAGGTGTAGTCATTTTGTATCATACTTTCAGACCAAAACAAACTACGATCTTACTGCGATCTAGCCTGGGTAAATTACTCATTGAAAATTACATACCGTTACTAGTATGATTTGTGATAGTAGGTATGACCTTGTATTCTTAAGGTCGTGTTGGAGAATTACAGAACCATAGAAAACAGAATGAAGTCTTAGTACTCACTGCTAAGAGACGGGCAAACAAATATTTTCTTTTCATTTTCAAAAACAAAGTGCTTCTAAAGTTACGACATATTGTGAGTTATTTATTTTAGTTTTCTCACAATATTTTATACTACCAGTAGAATAGCAAGGACCAAAATATAATTTGTCAAGTAGTAAGTCAGGTTTGTCTTTATGTGTCATAAATAAATATATGTAATAAAATCCTAACTTGTCCCTAAACCCACCCTACATCCTAGCTAATTGTACATTGAAATGTAACCCATAAACCCGTAATTAATTTACGTAAACAAATTAAGAAGCCATATAATTATGTACCGGAACCTAGCTAACTAATAAAAATATGTTATGGCTTAATACATCTCAAAAAGTAGAAAATCACTTGAATCCTACAAAACCTACGCCTATAATATTCCTAGCCCTAACAGCTACACTATCCAACTATTCTACCGAAATATTTGCAAGCTAGCACCCCGTGGTGCACATTTAATTTACACGCGTAATTTCCCGATGTGCAATGGGAAATTCTAGGCTAAAGCTATCTACTTCGGATGGGAAAACTCCATTAGATTAACACCCTATTTTCCCGTGTGCTGTTTGTTCCTTCTCGATAGGGATTGGGACAGAAAAGGAACAAACTGACGAATAAATGTGAATATATAAATATATAGATAAAAAAGGACTAAGCAACTGGCTAATTTAGAAAATCAGAGTTGACTTTCCAAATCGTCCGGCACTTAGGGGTAAAACACCAGTCTCAATAAATGCTGGTAACTGTCTGGACCCACCAGATATTTACAACACTAAACTAAAGAACGCTAATTAGAAAGCAAGAACCGACGTTGTCACCGTTCTGGTACCTGTTCTTTCTCTCTAATTGCCCAGCTAACTGTGCTGGATTGAACTAGTTCTCCCTAACCCATAATAATTCAAAACACTAATCACTAAATAACTATAATATGTGACACTTCCAATCTAGATCATTAAAGTGCTAAATATCACTAAAATAATCCAAACCAAAACTTCACATATTGAAAACAATTAATAAACAACATCATTATATTAATGAATGGCACTAAAGTAAAAAATAAGAATTTACAACTTTTAATAGCCTATTGATTTGTAGCCTAAACTTTACCAATATTCTAAAATATTAGCACTTGCCTGGGCACAAATCAATAAACAACCAAGATAGCTACTATCTACTAAAATTAAAAACAACTCTACGCACGAAACAAAACTTTACACTGCTTTAAAATATTAAACACTAGCGTTATTCTGGACCACAAAAGAACAAGTAATGAAATAATTAAAATTACAAAATTTAACACAAAATTATTTAAAATAACAAAACGAAACCCCACAACTAGTTTCCCTATACCATGTCCAAAACCAGACCTCACTAGAATCACAAGATACTAGCAAAATCCATATTTCAGGACATAATACAGGTAACCTAGAATGACCCAAACCCGCACTATGAGAACCTCGTCCAACGTTCCGCAAGAAGCCAAAAACCGATCGACCGATCATTCCCGAATTTGCTCGTGCACACGCTTTTAAACCATCCCTTCCCCACTAACCTATTCACACCTTCTTGCATACCATTGGTATTTTGAAAACCCATACTGAATTTCATAACTCCGTTTAAACTTTACAAAGATTAAATCGTATTTCTTAATTAACATAAAGTCCAATTTGACCTAATCAATGGGTGTG
>JALPQI010027103.1:0-15756 GCA_025490895.1 Thaumatotibia leucotreta
GCGGCAGCGTAAAATGAAACGATCATTTTATTGTGCAATTTATTTCCACGGTTTATGAAGTGTTTGGTGATCAGGAGGGGGGCCATAAATACGGATGTGATTATTTTTGTGGCCCAACGCTATCCAAAAATTTATTTTAAACCAAATTAAGTACAGCATTTTAGTACCGAATCCAGAATTTTCCTTGCTGAAATTTCTGAGTCTGACATATGTAGGTATATTACAAAAACCCCTCGATGATGCAAGACAATTTGTTTGTATATTCCAAACTAATTGGCAAAACCAAGTAGTGTAAAATTAACACTACATTTTCCTTCAGAAATTGCAGTATTACATACATACCGATTCCATTACTGTCTGGTTTTTCCATCAGGAATTAGATTTGAGTTTTTCTGCCTAGTAGGTATTATCAAGCATGAAGATCAATACACCGTCATCGTCCTTTTATCATTTCTAAGAATAAATCAAGTTTTCCCTATTACTTTTATGGCTTTAGTTACGCCTATGATGTTTCGTTTTTAATAACGTATGAGGAAAACTATTTACTGCGACTCTGCAGCCCACGGAAGTCGATTTTATAAATATGTATTCAATTGCGCAGCTTATGTCAATAAGACAACCAAAAAATTTACATGCAAGTACATAGACTTGCATCTAGGTAACTATCTAGTAGGTAAATTAGATTACAGTCAAAGGCAAAATAAGTGCATATAAACATGCTCAAAAATATGTCCCAGTGCGCTTTAATTCTGTGTAATATGAACGTCGTAACATATTTTGTAAGAGGATTCTTTGGATACATATTTTTGTACTTGACTGTATATATTTAGAGATTGTGTACAAACTTTATTATAACGATCAAATCACAACATGAAAGCATCGAAAATGAGCATTACTCGTACAACGTCATCTATCGGCGGTCACTATTAATGTGCGCATCCTAAAGTATGTGACATGGTTTTTCTTGCATAATTTCTTATTGAGAGATTTTTTTATTGGAAATCAGGCGCATTTAACATAATAATGTGACGAATTGTGACAGACAGACGGACGGATTAACAGAGTCACACAAACTGGGTACCTACATTTTTGGTACGGAACCCTGAAACATCGGGCACTCAAAAAATTATATACATATTCTATTTATTCTCCCGAATCCATTTCAGATTACTCAAATATAGTGGCAAATATTATGTGTGTAACGATTTGCAAATGAGTAGGTATGTCAAAATTAAGTTACATCTTTTATTGATACCTACTAAAAAACAATCAAGACATCCTTTGAATATTCAAAGATTTCCTTTTCATATAAAAACTATTTACCGCCGGTTGTCAAGGAAGAAACAGCAAAGAAATGAATTGTCGTATGGGTACATATTGTATGCAACGAGATACCGCTGAAATACAATGTTACGTAACGAGAACTGTTTATTAGTTCAGATGGTGCTTCTTTTATGCGCTGGTGCGAGAAATGGTTCATTTTCATCAGGTCGAAACGTCGGAGGGCCATCTGTACTGTAGAACATCATACAATGAAAAAAATATTGAAAATGTTTATTTAATCTAAGCAAATTTTACAATTTCAGTAATCTCGGTTAGTAGTCATAAATATATGTTAAAATATGTTAGTTTTATCATAGCAAATGACGCCGTAAAATGTGTTACAGAAAGATTATTATGATCGGTTAGCAAAGCAGTTTTGATTAAAAACTATAGCAAGTACCTATAAAGTATCTTCAAATTTAAATATATAAAGTGCAAATTAAAGACAATACACGTGCGAAAAGGAAATTCGTAACTCTTGACGATACAAAACACACCCTTCGGTCGTGTCTTATCGCCATTCGTTTCGAATTAAATTTTTGTCGCATTTGTATCGTAATGTAGGTACTATTTCAGTTGAGATGGTGTTTTTTTTCACGCAGTAAATAGTGCAAGAATTGGTAAATTTTTTGTCAGATCAAAACTTTGAAGGACCAGATTTTGTAAACAGTACGAGCAAGTGCTCAGTAAACGCATGATTGTAAGAATACCGTATATCGCAATACTCCCTGAAACCATGTTTACCCGGCGGTCAAGTGTAGGGAACAAGCGCAGATGGAGAGCAAACACGGGCTTAACTGCACTCACGGAGCAGATTCCCTTTTAATTAAACGAGCTGCAGACAGTAACCGAGGGCGGCAGTAACTTGCAAGGAAATTGATATAAAACCCCCGGGCGGATGGGTTGCTTGCACTTAAATAAACGATCGGTTATTACCGACGGTAATTAGTCTAGAGAGTGTAGAGTTTTCCATAGGTACAGGTTTGGAAACCATAATTATTTACGGTAAGTTTTAAAAAGGCGTGATTCCGTGCAAAACTTTCGTAAAACTAAAATCCTTTTGATCATCGAGTTTAGTAACTATGTTCATAATAAGAACCTATTTTAGTAAAAAAAAAAAGAATTCTAATGGGAACTTAAGTTCCACGGTGAGCTCAAATAAGGTTTATGCTCTGGGTACGTACCAAGCGACGATATACGTAATTAATAATAAAATAGATATAAATACTTAATTACAGTATAGGTTTCATTTCATTTCATTTATTCATAACAATAAAATAGTGTAGAATATTGATCTTAGGTTTAATAAATTAAAAATAATAATATAATCATTACCTACACCCTAACATGCACAGACACACATTTATTCCTGTTGTCAATAACATTAAGTAAATAGAATTGATATTATGGCATTACTAAAAGTAGACATCATCATCATCATCATCATCAGCCTATGATAGTCCACTGCTGGACGTAGGCCTCTCCTATTAACTATGCGTATAGACGCATTAGGAGGTAAATGCCCATAATCGCCACGCTGGGCAAGCGGATTGGCGATCGCAGTAACGTGTCCACTGTGATGACGCTGCTGCCCATCATCAATCTTTAATCAAATATGGTCAGTGACACTTCAATCCCTTAGTCGACTCTTACGACACCCGCAGGAGGAGTTGGGGTGGTGACAAATGTATTCTTTCTGCCGTCACCACACGGCCAAAGTAAACATATAAAGTAGACATATGATGATATAATTAACGTAGTAGAATAAAATAAACTAATCAATCCAATATACTATGTATTATTAAATATCATCCTCATCATCATCATCATCATATCAGCTGAAAGACGTCCACTGCTGAACATAGGCCTCCCCCAAAGATTGCCACAATGACCGGTCCTGCGCCACCCGCATTCAGCGGACTCCTGCGACCTTCACCAGGTCATCGGTCCACCTTGTGGGGGCCTACCCACGCTACGCCTTCCGGTACGTTTATTAAATATGTCAAAAGATAAAAACTATAAAATCATTTAGTCATGTCATATATCACAAAGGTAATTAAATAATGCCGGAATCATATCAAAAATATCATCATCATCATCATCATCAGCCTATGTTAGTCCACTGCTGGATGTAGGCCTCTCCTATTAACTATGCGTATAGACGCATTAGGAGGTAAATGCCCATAATCGCCACGCTGGGCAAGCGGATTGGCGATCGCAGTAATGTGTCCACTATGATGACGCTGCTGCCCGTCATCACTCTTGTAAAATGGTCAGTGACACTTCAATCCCTTAGTCGACTCTTACGACACCCGCAGGAGGAGTTGGGGTGGTGACAAATGTATTCTTACCGCCGTCACCACACGGCAATATAATAATAATAATCAAAAATATAAAATAATTAAAAGCTTGTATATAATAAAAATAATTGTATGAAGTAAAAGTGTCAATAACTTAAAATTTAATATGATCAATAAATATTGTATTTTTTTTATTAAACATCTAATATAAAATCATTAATAGAGTAATAACATTTTTGTAAAAGATACTGCTTAAGTCTGGCATTGAAGACATTGCTATTGGTGATGGATTTGAACGGGATTATGTCGTTTTTAATATCCTTACGTCTAGTTGCTAGCCTATTTTCTCTTTCAGTTATATTTTCATATCTATGAAGATGCTTAACCAGATCTGTTAGGGCGACAAGGATGTAGAGTGACGGCATTGTTAGGATTCTCAGGTTCACAAAATGCTCCCTACACGACTCTAATTGGGGAATGCGAACAATGGTTCTAATAGCCCTTTTTTGACTTATGAAGACCTTGTTTACGTTGTATTGATAGCTGTTTCCCCACTGCTTGATGCTATAACGCAACTTTGATTCCACTAATGCGTGATAGACTACCTTCAATTGAGCAGTGTGAATCAGGTCGAGCAGGCTACGAAGTGCAAAACAAAATCATGACCAAGGAAAGAAATTGAGAGAAATGTTGCCCTTCAAGTAGTGACATATTATTTGATGAAGACGTCAGGACAATTTTATTAGTCGTAGATATATCTTTGTCAGCCTCCGTAGCCTAGTTGGTAGTGACCCTGCCTACGAAGCTGGAGGTTCCGGGTTCGAATCCCGGCGAGGGCATTCTTTGTGTATTTATTTATCACAAATGTTTGTTCCTTGGTCTTGGCTGTCTATGTATTTAAGTATCTATATGTATCTATCTATTATATATATCGTCGCCTGGTACCCACATCACAAGCCTTAATTGAGCTTACCGTGGGACTAGGTCGATTTGTGTAAGATGTCCCAAGATATTTATTTATAAGATATTTATTTATTATATCTACATAGTGACTTCCAATTTACACCGTTTATGCGTTACTTTCACGCTCGCATACTTGTCAGAAAGTGACGGCAACGACGATAAACTATAAACACGGGACCGTCATAAGCCTCATACACGTAGGTAATTATCAACAGACGACTTTTGCAAAAAATATTGTTAACCACAATTTTAACTAATATCTTTAAAATATATAAATTGCAAAGTACAATAGTTAGAACATCATCATCATCATCACATTAGCTGAAAGACGTCCACTGCTGAACATAGGCCTCCCTCAAAGATTGTCACAATGCCCTGAGCCACCCGTACTCAGCGGACTCCTGCGACCTTCACCAGGTCATCAGTCCACCTTATGGGGAGTCTACCCACAGTTAAAACATACCTACATATATTTATAAAATATACTATTAAGCTAATTATTGGCAACATTTTTAGAGTATTATGTTAAAATATAAATTGACTATGGATCAAACTGGATTTTTTAAATAAAACAAGGGTGAAAAATAACATAATGCCCTATGTTGTGGCTGAACTGTGAAATATTTCAAACTGACTCCACCAAGTCTGACTGAACAAACTTGCCAAGAACAACCATTAGAGCCGACTGTAGTTCTGCAGTTGCCTTCATTTTCTAATAATCTAGAAGATCCGCAGATATTTAGTCTTAGAAATCAATGAAATTGCAACCGTTATTAATCTGCGACATTTATTAATCTCTATAAAAAAACACGTCAATGTGAACATGCGTCAATACGTGTGCTAACGGGTTTAGGCCTAGGGAATCTAGGGATTTGCTGTCGATGATTAAAACGTTGATTTTCAAATAAAATCCTGTGGGCTTGTGATGGTTCCGTTTTTATCACCGTGTCGTCGTTGCTGTCATATTCTAACTGGTATATATGTAAGTGTCAAAGTGACTCGTATCATAATAAACAATAGACGCCGAACTACTGTAAGCCCCTGAATTAGTTATTGATTTTTTGCTATATTGTTGATTTAGTGCGATAAACCTATAATATATAATTTCATTCAGAAGCCAATTTTTTTTGTAATTGCAAATGAATATGAAACAATTACTGTATACTATAAGTAGCCTTTTTATCGTTTTAATTGTATTATGATTTTACGTAATGACAAGGAAGTATGGATTTTACATTTTGTGTAAGAAAACAATAATATTCATCGACATAATTTTTGATCAATAAAATATTTCATGACAGATCAAAATATTAACTGATTGGTGCTCGCTTTCAGATGGAAGAGGCTCAGGGCGTCTGTCCGCTCGATGGGTGGACGAAATCGAAAGTGTACGGGGCACTTTTGGATGTGGTTAGCGTTAGCACAGGACCGGGACCAGAGGCGTACAGGAAGAAAGGCTTATGCTCAGCAGGGGGCGATAAACGGCTGATGATAATAAAAATAATTTGCTACGCCACTTTAGCCATGCCCTATTAAGAACATCGTAGACTTAGATACATAACACACACATCAGAGTGCGTAGCAAGCCAGGATGCCAAAGGTCCATTCGATCGTTACACAAAACGTGATTTGTTGATTTCGTAGAGTAGGGGATAGAATAGCGAATGCTCGTTTGGTCTGGATGCACCTTAATGCTCAGTCGCGAACAAAACGCATCCCTACTTGACGCAATAATTAAAAAGAGTGACACAGAGAGAAAACTACGATACGCTACTGAGATCTGTATACTCTCAGAGCAACAAGGAAAGGAGCTCTGTACTCGTATAATAAATTAAAGAAGCTATGACTGTATCTGTAGCTATGCTATGTACGTTGTTGTAGTTGGATTTTCTCTTAATAGGTAACGCGGTATTATCTAAGACGTGTATAAGTATTTATGCGCACGTTCCAGCTTACTCTGAAGTGTGTACATTATTAATTATAATAATGGCAGCGACTCCTCGACGGACTGCTTAATTTAATTAATTAAGCTCAGCTACTAAATATCGTAGACGCATAACTGGGAGCGATGAAATGTTAACAATGATATTGTTCTAGTGGATTAAATCCAACAGCGGGTTGTTCAAATGTTAATTTGAATGTTTGGATGAAATCCGCAGACGAGGTCGTTGGAGTTGCGACGTATTGAATTAACGGAGCGGAGTATATCCGTTAATCTCGAAAATTGATTTTATCCATCATAAGTTCCTAATCTCACAGCTATTTCGCTTTTGAAGTTATCGATAATTATTAGACTTTTACACTGATTAGAGTGATTAATTAAATTCAATTATAAAACGGATAAGACTAAAGATCTTAGGAAATCTTGTAAAAATGAAACTCATCTTACAAAAAATATGAGTTACTCAACGAAGCTATTTTCTTAAATCAAACGAATATCCAGTATAAATTTTACATTTAGGTAGGTAAGACTAAACTGAGGGTAATCAGCTAAAGGCTCCGCAACTCGCAAGAAACTTTCTACGGAGTAACTTCGCCAAGAGAATATGATTATTAACATTCCGGTTTATCGTATGTTTAATTTAAATTTGAAATAATCTTGATTCTCTATGTTGTTTGAAATTCATATTTACACTCAAGATTAAGAAAATTGACCTTTGAAAAACCCATATGGAGAAGATGATGGTGATTTGTTCGGCGACTTGCAGTCTAGAATTACGAGCATGAGCAATTATTTATGATCCGTCTGGGGTTTCCCCGGTCTCAATGGAGCGAGACTGCGATGATACGCGTGGAACCAGTTTGTAGCGTTCATTGCCTTGATATTCTAACCATGCACTTGCACTACCCTATTATGTAACTATTAAATCCTCTACCATGCGTTGGCAACGTGATGTAGTCCGTTATGAATAAGAAACAGTAAATTACGAGTATGTCGCTAGCTATAATTTGTATTAAATATACAGGGTGGAACGGAACGATGTTCTTTCCCGCTACCGACCGAATCTACCAACCATTACGATGAACTTTCAGCAACCAACATCGAAAACGTACATGGAAAATGGACTTTTCCATACTATTGAGCTCTAAGTAATCAGTTACTTTGTATGAGGGGATAATTTTTTTAAAGATTTTTCGATGTTGGTCCCATACTGAAAGTTCATTGTAATGGTTGGTAGACTCGGTCGGTAGCGGGAAAGATCGTCGTTCCGTTTCACCCTGTATTACCCTGCTAGGTAAATAAAAATGAAAGAAACCAATAAAATAAAATATTCCGAAATATACACACAAACAAAAGTCAACTATGCCTATGATTACAGGCAGATAAGTATAGTACACAACAAAACAATTGAAACAATAGAAATCAGCCTTTTCATTATATATTTATTCACAGATTGATGACTCAAATATTCAAAGCTTACACATAACCAGTGCCATCAATATTTAGTTTTCGAAATAAGAAAACTATTCACTGTCTAGAAAACATTCACAACTTAGACACGTGAACAAAGGTGTACAACAGATGAATGAAAACCGAGTTTAAGGCCGCTTGCAGTTGTTATATTTAGGTGCTGATTAATATTTTAACTATTTTCACCCATATTTTAAACTGAAGTTTGACATTATCGCGTTTTCTTACAAAACGTTATGATTTATGAGGAGTCTTCTCCAGAGGCCTGTGCCTGCAATGGTTTAAAATGTAAGCTTGTTGATACCAATAATATAAACCTATATTGACACCTAACTGGGTTGATTATGCTTTGTTTGAGATCGCCTCGGTACACATAGTTTTTTCGTCATTTTTAATGTGACGTTATAAAGGCCCCGGTAACGTATGAAATAACTCATAAAAATGTTAATTGTTATGATAGTATGAACTATTAATATTACAAAAATGTTGTTATGACAAATATATATTATTATTTCATATCCAAAGCACAGTTAAAAGGAACCTAGTTTTGCGAGGACGTTGATTCATACAACAGTGTTTCTAGATTTGCATTATAAATGTTCATGCCACGTAATTAATTGTTGTACAATATTTAGGTGAATTAAATAATAGTTTATTATGTATAAAATGTATGTTTATTATGCATAAAATGATAGTTTATTTTTGCATTATTATTTTTATGAAATAGGTATACTTTTTAAATACTCTAATCTATGTACTAAACTTAGGCTATTTCTTGAATTTACTCCAGTTTAACATACTATTATTCTAAAAAATATATAACAAATAAAAAAAGGGTTCCACTTATTCCTTAGACGACTCATTTTCTAACATATTCCTGCATACCAACGCTTTGATATCATTTTGATTATAAAAAGTGAACATAACTAATTTAAAATTTTAACCAAAAATCGCCAATAAGTCCTAGTTGAGGTACATTTTTAAAAAACTTAGACCAAAAACAGATAAATACTCGTTATATTTATGCTAAAATGCTAGCAGGATTCTTGTTGGTTAGATACTCCAATATTGTACGAATATCAAAACGATGAGTAAATTCGTAAAAAAACTATACCGGACTCTTAATTGCTCGACAAGTTAAAGCAACTGTTGTGATCGCATTTTTTAATTTTCAGGTACTGATAGTAAAACATCGGCAGAGCTGCATTTTCAACCTGCATAAAGGATATGCCGGATAGTACCTATGGCATAATCATACTAATGTGCCACGTAACGATTTGCTTTGGATCATCGCCAGAAAAGTTAAAGATGTTAGGTACTACGCTTCTTGCATTTTGGTCGTACCTATAACAAGTTTATCAGCTGTTTATCCCGTATCGCTGTGTATGAATAAAATATAGGTACTATGTACATATACGCAAGTATAATTCAGTGAGGCTATTAAATAAGTTTTAGTGATCGAACATAATTAATTTAAAAAAATTTAGAGTCAATAATTTGAATATGTGATCACTATGCTCTAGTTCTTTTAAAAATTATTCCTTTTCATACATAATTATTATGTACATATACCACTTATGTACCTATTTATTTCGAGCAGTTAAAACTCAAAAATCCGGCCCCTGATGAAAATTTAATACAGATCTACATGCAAATTAATCTTAGTGAATACAACTTCCGATTGAGGCAGGAAATGGAGGCGAGCACCGAGCACTTACTTGGGGAGTTACAATCTCATATAGGAGCATCTAAAACAGAAGGCCTGGAGATGGGCGCACGTCCGTGTGACTGACTAATACTAGACGCCACATCGTCCGTTTTTGAAGAATGTAAATCAGGGGTACAATTCCATTTTTGAATTTTGATTTAGAAAATAAGCGCATTCACACGCCAGGGTGAGGTTTTAGGAAGCGGAGTAAGCCTCTTAGGGTTTTTTTTAGAAATAATTTCAAATTTCAGAAGTAGTAATTCTAAGTAGTTATAGTAGTACCGGTCCTGCGTCACCCGCATCCAGCGGACTCCTGCGACCTTCACTTACTAAAACTGAATGGATGTTAATAGCGTCAAAATACGTAATCTACGTATATGTTATCTCCCGCTGTCAATCCCTATGTATTTTTTATATTTTTAAAACTACGCAAAGTATTTTGATGCGGTTTTAATAATAAATTGATTCAAGAGAAAGGGTTGAGTATCAATCAGTATGTACCCGTGCAATGTCGGGATGGGTCGCTAGTTTTTTTTAATATAGATAAGCACAATCAATATGAACGTAACTGAAATAAATAAACGGTCGCTCATAAAATTAGTACATAAGCACCTATATGTGGTGACCTCTTTGTCTTGTATGCTCCATCTGGTACTTGAGGGGGTCTATGGTATGCCGCAATCCAATCTGACGCTAGTTGCGAAGGGACATTTGCTAAACGGGATATTCTACTGAAACTCAACTAGTTTTCAGGCTAAGGCATGCTTGAGAAATCTTAGAATCGTTTACAGCTTATGGGTATTATCATACGCTCTCCATTAAAATTACATGCGGTTCCTGTGATTGAAATTAGATTTGAGAGATTAATTTTCTAAACACAATTAATAACAGCATGTGGACACAATATACAGGGTGGAACAGAACGACGATCTTTCCCGCTACCGACCGAGTCTACTAACCATTACGATGAACTTTCAGTATGGGACCAATCAAAATAAAATGCATTCGGGGACATGATGAGTCTTGCGTCCTCTTGTTTAAACAAATGCGTATACTAAATATTCTCCTATTAGCTTGCTTATACATAAGGGCATAAGTATATTTCTAAGAAGTCATCGACATTTTTTTTAAAACGAGGTTATGTTACACACAGACCTACGCGACAAAACATAATTAATTTACTTTATAAACAACGCGCTCATATTAAGATGATTTATGGAAATAATGTTTATAATCTGTGCATGATAATTTTTAATAAACTACCAAGTGACATGAAGGTACTACGAGGAAATAGTTTTAAGAATAAATTAAATTCCTGGCTTTTAGACCGTCGTTTTTATATTATATAATATTTAAATTTAAATTGATAATAGGCTTCTTTCATGAAATCATTATTTATATATTTTTTTTCTTTATTTTAGTGTGTTAGATATATGTTAGTTGATATCCAAATTTTGAAATGTGTTATCGAATTAAATTTAATTTTTATTTGAAAGTTTTATTTTGTAATTGAATTTACACATTTTAAAATTTAATTTTATTTTCATTTCACGTAATATTACATAAATTACAAATACAATCATAAATCCTTATAAAACTAACTTTTAAAATTGACATAATATTTAATAATTAACAGTAAGCTAATAGATAAAACCAGTAAGCACCTATTTTATCATTTTATATCGCTTCGCTCTCTCATGTTTGTACGTCTGCATGCAGGCTGAATACACTGGACGACATTATTGTAACAGAACAACTAAATAATTCTGAGCAAATAAATACTTTGAATCTTTCCTTTGGTTCCGATTTAGTAACGTTGTGTTTCTATGTAAATATGTACACGATACTATTAGGCATTAGGTATACATTTCATGTTTCTATTCTCGAGTAAATACAATCAGCATACTGCCCAAGTGCCAACGCTATAAGTATAGGTAGGTAGGTATTTGTCAGCCTCCGTAGCCTAGTTGGTAGTGACCCTGCCTACGAAGCTGGAGGTTCCGGGTTCGAATTCCGGCGAGGGCATTCTTTGTGTATTTATTTATCACAAATGTTTGTTCCTTGGTCATGGTTGTCTATTTATTTAAGTATCTATAATTATGTATCTATCTATTATATATATCGTCGCCTGGTACCCACATCACAAGCCTTAATTGAGCTTACCGTGGGACTAGGTCGATTTGTGTAAGATGTCCCAAGATATTTATTTATTTATTTTATTTTAGGTAGGTATTCGGCACACAGTAAATATGAATATTACAGGCACATTACACATATTATAATTATATCCGAGCTCTTTTATTTATAACCTGAAAAGTGAAAGTGTGGTAAAGGTTACTCGTGACGAAAACAACAGGTACACTCAGTCGGTTTATTATTACAAATAATAACTTTACTAAATACAAGTACACGATTGACGCAACTACCGTGACGTCAGCAGGCGTTTCGACAGAGACACCGCACCGCTATCACGATAGGTATACGAATGAGTGTTGGTTGGTGATCAATAACTTGAAGGCAGCCAACCAAGCACTAAAATCGTTCCTAGCTTTGACATCGAATGGTAAGTCGCATCTCGGTAGTCATGAATCTACGTCGACACTTCGTTAGCGCGATCTATCTCGGAGGTGGCGCCATCTCTTAGGAAATCTTGTCCCTACATCCCCCCCCATCTGTTTCCGAGATGCCCCAGCGAGGTTGACTCACTGTTTCTTCGGTCGGCCACGACCCAGTGTAGGCTTGTTTTGCAGGGTTGTCTTGCGTATCGATAACGTGCTCTACGCCGGTTACTGGTTTGCCGTTAGGTTCAAAAATGTCCTTGAACTCCTGAAGTAAACCGTAGAGTTGCGATGCTTGTACTTCGTCCATAGTTGTAGACACGTCTATGGCGCATAGGCCAACATCGTCAAAGAGTGAGGCCGTGTGTGGAGATAAGTCGCATTCAGCTTCCTCAATGTTTCGGATGGCATCTCGCATCATGTACTCCATTCTTGGTGAGTATCCGTCAAAAAGGAGTTTATTTTGAGAACAGTTGATTTTAGGAGGCAATGCGGCTCCTTCTGTTTTTGTAGACTCTGCTTCGCCAGCAGCGATCGCTTGCCTTAATGGTCTCTTCCCTCGTTCCATATCAATCGGGGCAACTGCGATTTTAGGAGTAAATGCGACCTTGGGAGCAACTGGTACTTTAGGGGCGGTCGCACCTGGTTGTGGGAACATAACGAACCGCTCTTGATACAGTTCGAACTGTTTCTGTGGTTGGTCTATATAGCTCCACGTGAATTGTGCAATATTCAGAATCATACCGGCACTTTGCATGAGATCGATTCCCAGTAGTGTACGATTATCATGAGACTGTCTCAGTACAATGAAAGGAGCGTGTAAACGACGTTCGCCCAGGTCAACTTCAGCTTCGAAGACAAGTACATTTTGTAGTCGTGGAAGTCCATCAGCTAAGGTCACGGTAGCCGTTTCTTCGTAAAAGATCTGCCCGCGCGCCTTCAGCATCCTATATAGTTCCAATGATGCCACGCTGATCTTAGCTCCAGTATCCACGTAGGCTTTACCTTCTACGCCATTGACCTCCAAGAACACCATTGGGCGAGAACGCATCTCTAGTTGAATATTTATAGCACAGAAACCCAAGGTGCCCTTTGTGGCGAGTGTGCTCGCGGGCTTGTTGGAGCATATCTTGCAGTTGCTGCGATAAACCCCAGGTGCGCCGCAGCCGTAACAGGAAAACTTGACATCGCTACTCGACGTTGATGGCAGGGCGGTATCGGTTTGTCCATTACCCGCTTCCATGGTCTTCTTACGCTTTCTGCAATCTTCTAAGACGTGGCCAAGTTTTTTGCAGAAATTACATCTAGATGCTTTCTTGGTACGAGCTACCGTAGTGTCGGAATTGGAGTCTTCTGCATTCTTATCACCGCTTCCTTTCTTCTCTTCTCCAAGTGCTTTCTCTTTCAGCAAAGCTTCAGCGCTACGTGCCTGTTTCAGAAGATCATCAAAATCTTTAACCTTCTCTCTTGGTACTTTCTCTCTAATCTTAAGGTTCAACAGCCCATAGGTTATATTAAGCTGCTGCTTCTCGTTAAGGACCTCATCGCTAGGGAGTTCAGAGAACAACATTCTCTTCTTAGTAACAAAATCGTCGGTAGAAACCCCTGGCAATTGCTTCGTTCCGCAAGCTTCCAAGTAAATTTCGTAGATGGGCTTCTTTGGTGCGAAAGAGTTCCTCAGAGCCTCTTCAAACTTAGCCCATGTAGTGACGGTGTTCTTGCTACCTTGCCACCATACTGCAGCTTCGTCACGTAAGATTAAGGGTAATCCCGCTAATGCGTCAGTGTCGTTTATATTTTCTAACTTCTTGAAAACTTGCACCGCCGTAAGAAAAGCTTCCACTGTCTCTCGATCTTTCCGACCGTTATAAGTAGCTTTGCATGACGTCATACTGCCTTTCCGACTGCTTCCTATGCTGGCCAGAAGTTGCTGGAACTGCTCTTGAGTTAGATTGACAGACATCTTGCTATCACTTTTCCCCCGGAGAGCCTTAACTGGATATGTTGTTTTCCTTCCGCACTTAGTAACCAAGTATCTGGGTTCGTTCGAGCCCGAGTTGGACGCCACTCTGGTAATGGTTACTCGTGACGAAAACAACAGGTACACTCAGTCGGTTTATTATTACAAATAATAACTTTACTAAATACAAGTACACGATTGACGCAACTACCGTGACGTCAGCAGGCGTTTCGACAGAGACACCGCACCGCTATCACGATAGGTATACGAATGAGTGTTGGTTGGTGATCAATAACTTGAAGGCAGCCAACCAAGCACTAAAATCGTTCCTAGCTTTGACATCGAATGGTAAGTCGCATCTCGGTAGTCATGAATCTACGTCGACACTTCGTTAGCGCGATCTATCTCGGAGGTGGCGCCATCTCTTAGGAAATCTTGTCCCTACAAAAGTATATTTATGAATATTGTGATATGAATAATTTCAAGCATTGCGAGATAAATAGTAGGTTTGTAAAGTTTAGAGAAAAACTGGTCAAGTAATTGATGCTGCAATGATGCTGCAATGATTAATGCAAGTATATGCCCGTATACAAAAAAGTGTTGCTTTTTGGGGGGAAGGACGTTAAAATATAATGGCTATTTCGTAAATAAGACATAAGTATTAATGATTATAGGACGTTCTATTGCCAGCCTATAAAATAACAACGAAATATGAAAATTATCAGCACGTTCATAACTGATTATAATATATGTGCATAAATATCAAATGTATAACATATTTTTTATTTTTCACGTTCATAACTGATTATGATATATGTGCATAAATATCAAATGTATAACATATTTTTTATTTTTCAAATAGGCGATGTGAAAAGCATGTGTCACACGGTATCAAAATTATTTTCGTCTTGGGCGTTAACCCTTGAATCCCCTTCGGTCAGGTTCGCTTGCTTCTTAAAAATAATTTTAAAAACTTATGTAATTAATTTGTCCATATGAATCAAAATTGTATGTTTCGGTTTAATAATGTTGATCCCGCTGAGTTTTTTGCTGGTCCCAAAATTGAGATACCTTTCTAACAATACAATCATACAAAGGAAGGGATTTATTCTCAGGTCAGAGGTGTAGAGACAGAACCAGCGTAGATTATTTATTTTGTTTCTTGTCTTCTTAATTTGCAAAATATATTATGTCCTCGTACATCCACCCTTAAAATGTATTGTCTGTGATTTACTTAGTATATTTCTTTGTAGGTAGTTTTGTACTTATCTTTCTTATTTTGATGGAATTAGATCTATCATATTTCCTCCATTGTCAGTCGCCTGCAGACCACAAACCCTGTATCGTGCCTGAATCTTCGAAACGTCAGGATAAAGTAAAATTCAATTAATATAAAAAAAAATCCTGTTTAAAATACACCGGCCAGATTAAAAATATATCATAAGATACGCTACTACTTTCTTTACGAACCACTCTTTAGGCTACAGAAAATACAATATTAAGCATTACACCAATTCAGCAAAATACAAATC
>JALPQI010027104.1:0-21598 GCA_025490895.1 Thaumatotibia leucotreta
ACGTAAAAATATACAGGGTGTTACACGAGCCACTGAAAACCTTGAACAGGGTCATTTAGTAGGCTATACTGAACAACTTTTACTATGAGGCCAACCACGAACTCTAAAAAAAAAGTATCAAAGACGTCAAATGCTATAAAAAGTCAGCCATATTTGTTAAAGTTTGTTTTTTATTCTTCTTATGAATGGTCTTACTCCGAAAGGCGAAAATGTAACTTAGAACCGTGAAATATTAGGGTTGTGAAATGTATACCATATGTTATTGCCGTCACGCAACCCGTCATCTGCCTTTATTCTTTTGTAAAACAAATAACTATTCTTTCCTTCAATTGTCATCATAAACATACATCATTCTAGATCTCCTTCATATTAGTAAACAAATAACGAAGAAAAGGTTTTCTTTCGTCATCGTCGCTCAATGTAAATATTATATGTGAATTAAAACTGTCATTTGCTTATCTGAGTTTAAACAATGTATGAGTATGTAAATATAACATCAGTAAACATAACAATTTAATGAAAAAAGTACAGGTGTACTGTATAAACCCATTATTTGCCATAGAAATTGAATTAAACTTTTAAATTGTCAGTATCCCATATAAAATACCTATTTTTGCTCTCACTTTTCTGTAAAATTAATATTTTTTTCTTAGGAAATAACTCAACTAAAATTAACTTTGCACCATGGGCGATGATACTATTTTACTCTATACACTGTTAATAGTAGGTACATTACGATACAAGTGCGAAAAAAATAAGTTCGAACCGTGTGGTGATGAATTAAAACAAGACCTACGTGTTTTAAATCACCACGAGTTACCTATTTCCTTTTCGCACGTGTATAGTACGATGTTTTTCAGTACAGATGGCACCCAGAAGTTTTGACTTGACAATAAATGAACCACTTGTCGTACTTGCGCGTAAAAAAGCACCACCAGGATGCTTAGCCAAGTTGCCAAGCGCTAGCGCTTAGTAGCGTATCGTAGTTTTCCCTCTCTGTCACTCTTTCATATTATAGCGACAAAGACAGTTAGCTGCGATTGACGATTAAGCGCTAGCGATTGGCAACTTGGCTAAGCATCCTGTGATGGCAAAGTCTTTTTTTCGCGATTTGGGAGTTGACCCCGTACTAAAGTTGCTCAGAATGACTTCTATACGGTGTGTGCGTTAACTTATTAGTGACAGGAAACAACGTGTATATTATTTTTTGGTAAGTACCTGACTCCAGTCTTCATTTGTGTCATGTGAATTGCAAACATGGCGTGTTAAAACATTGCGGTGTTACGAAAGTTCATATAATTATCGACAATTTTAAGCGACTTAGAACTTAAGTCAATGGAATAAGGTTCACAGAGAGTGAGACTTGTTATTACCAGTAATTTATTGAGTGACAGAAATTTTCCCACACTATCTTTCCCATTTCCTCCAATAAGCGACATGGTAAAATTATTAGCAGGTTTGCTTAGAGAAAGCAAAACTACGTATTTAGATATTACAATCAAGTATGTAAGTTGCCAGTATCGTAAAGTAATAATAAAGTATTGCCAAATTATAATTAATTATAATAATTTAGTTCTGTAGATTACTCACGTGAAACCATTATCACTGTAGTTTTCCCGAGTCCGATGCTAAAAGCCACGTTTAGCCTCTATGTCAGTGGATTAAGCGTTAATCGGAAACGCACTATAGTTATTTGAGAAAATACATAGAAAGTCAGGACAGCAATCACTTTGCTTAAATAAGTTTCAATTTCGTCCAATACGCATGGACACAGTGGTATCAAGCTAAGGCACTGGTCTCACCGCGAGCTACTAAGCTATGAACTGTCGGCTATAAACACGAACAAAAGATAAGCACTCCTGTATAAATAAAAGAGACACGGCGATACTCGCCCGGCGGTGATAGCTGATAGCTGGGCTAGTATCGCCGTGTTTCTTTTATTTACACGGGAGTGTATCTTTTGTTCGTGTTTATAGCCCCATAGTTCATAGCTTAGTAGCTCGCGGTGAGACCAGGATGCTTAGCCAAGTTGCCAATCGCTAGCGCTTGGTAGCGTATCGTAGTTTCCCCTCTCTGTCACTATTGCATATTAGTGTGACAAAGACAGCTAGCTGCCTTTCGTTTACGATTGACGATTAAGCGCTAGCGATTGGCAACTTGGCTAAGCACCCAGTGCCTAAGTCCCGGTAGCAATCCCAGACCTAGTCATGGTACACTTACATTAATTGACCTCCTGAGGATGCGCTTTGCTGGTGACTTTCGGTTCTCTACAGTTAGTTGGTGAAATTGGACCCGTTAGAAAATTATTAACAGCAGTTCGATTTGTTCCCTCGATTATGCTTGTTCGGATAGACCACTGATCACTAGATGGCGCGAGTTTAGGATTAAGATCTTCGCAGATCGACAACTCGAAACTAAAAACTAAAAAATGTCTCAATCGCGTTTACGTTTTCATCTTCATTTGTATGAAATGGCGATGAAAAACGTAAACGCGATCGAGACGTTTTTTATAAGTTATAACCTACACTAGGCCCTTTGCTCGCTCGAACTAATACGGCTTACGACTACGATATTATTATCTATGGGCGGTCGTCTGTGCCCGGAAACGATGGATTTGCCGCCATCTCGCCGAAACACATTACTCCGCTTTCTCCTTCGTTGCGGCTTTGCGGCCATTTTGGATGCTATTTAAAAAATACTATTTTTTATTGGAAATCGGTACGTTTTGGTTTTTAACCGGGTTCAAAAAGGAGAATTGAACTGAACTGTTTTTTTTTTAAATCGATCGGCTATAACCCCGAGCATGTCCCGTTAGCACCCAGTCAGGTGATTTTTATGGTGTTAATAAGTACTTTCCTTAATTTAAGTGACATCATTTTACAAAAAAGGCAGCGTCACTCAGTTGGCCCTAACCATGGAAATAACAGGCAGAAAATAGTTGATTCACCCATTCAAATTATTGTAGTGTAGGAAACTACAAAGTGGCATAAGACATTCTATTACGTTGGCATATAATAAGGTGCCAATAGGTTATTATTATTGCACGCAGAGCAGATGGTCGATGGGGTCGAAAAGTGCTCGAGTGGAGACCACGGTTAGGCAAACGCAGCGTAGGACGTCCACCCACAAGATGGACAGACGACCTTATGAAGGTCGCCGGGACACGCTGGATGCAGGTCGCATCTAACCGGTACATGTGGAGGTCCAGAGGGGAGGCCTATGTTCAGCAGTGGACGTCTTATGGCTGAGATGATGATGATGATGTTATTATTTCGTAGCCTATACCTATGTTGGGCGTGTGTACTTATAAAATAAATTGTCTACCCTAACTAAGAACCCTATGTACGCCACTACAGGTCGCGCTAGGAACCAGAGGCACTCATTTACACAATCTTTCCTTTTTCTATTTATGTACAATTTTCAACACGTTTATTTATATTTCTGCATTAGTACGGATGGATATACATAGACTTGCGCTGCACTAGTCGTCTTTGCACTAGTGTAGATTTAGTGGTTCTGACGGAAGATCAGCGCTGTGGACTCTCGAGTCTACAGCACGTATGCTGAGTCAGCGCCAATTCTATACCACGACACATGACTCTTGCGCAAATAAACTATAGGTTAACTTAATTCATAAGTTTCAATGTTATGTATTTATTTTGTTTAGTTTTTGTTTTCCTTTTTTGTGTTTGTATCACTGCTTATGTAAGTTGTGGTTTGAATAAAGTTTTTATCTATCTATCTATCTATCAGAGGCAATATTTCATGTAGAATTTAAGATTTCATAAATTATCTTAAGGTGCATTTAGACCAAACGAGCATTCGCTCATTCTATCCCCCACTCTACGAAATCAACCAATTTCGACGAATCACGTTTTGTGTAACGAACGAATTTCGTAGAGTGGGGGATAGAATGATCGAATGCTCGTTTGGTCTAAATACACCTTTATACATGTATATACACTTGTTTTGACCAAACATTTCTTTGTAGGGCCTAAAATTGGCATTAAATGAATTAATTAAAATCCCACAAATACCGATTATTGCAAGTCCAATTACGTTTGTATTGATGATGATGATGATATGAAATGAGCCTTGGCCTGTAGGTAAGAAATTCCATAACCAATACGTCATTTCATTATGTCCAGAAGGTATATACACGATGATATAGAGCCCTACTGCACTACCCTAACTAATAAGCACTTTACTTGCCTATATTGAACATTTTAAGGCCCCTCATATATTATTGCATTACGTCGTAGTGTCTGTGCAGATTGAAGGCATGTAGAAGCTAGGCACGTCCTTATAACTCACGCACCTTCAGTTTCCAAACAAGCTCTAATTTGTATGATGCACGTGACTTGATGATTCGTAACTGAACTCGATATCAATGCAATCGTTTTCATTTAACATGTCAAAATTACGGTTAATTAGTATTTCTTAGGCCAGCCGTACTCCCGTAAGTTCTTACGTAAGTTATAGGGACGGAGCTATACTACGGAATGAGATAGTGATATTCACCTCTCATTCCCTATAACTTACGTAAGAACTTTCAGGTGTACGGCTAGGTCGCGTTTTATTACAATTTCGCTGTTTGCCGCTCTAACGTACACACATATTGGCTAGAAAGAGAGGCAAACAGCAAAATTGTAAATATGTCAAAACCTGGTGCTTAGACAAGTTGCCAATCGCTGACGCTTAATCGTCAATCGTAAACGAAAGGCAGCTAACTGTCTTTGTCGCACTAATATGAAAAAGTGACAGAGGGAAAACTACGATAGGCTACTAAGCGTTAGCGTTTGGCAACTTGGCTAAGCATCCTGAAGTACAAGCGGCGACGGTGCTCAAAGATATCTGGATGCTTAGCCAAGTTGCCAATCGCTAGCGCTTAGTAGCGTATCGTATTTTTCCCTCTTTGTCACTCTTTCATATTAGTGCGACAAAGTTAACTGCCTTTCGCTTACGATTCAGGGGGGGGGGGGGAGTCATTGTCCTATGATATGATAGTATTCTACATTTCCCGTGTCAGAGGGCAAGTGGCCCCATTGCTTGCAAACATGTTTTTATTTTATTCAATTTTTTTAAATCCGGGAATGAACTAAAATTTCTTTGAGTGCTTGGAGGTAAATAAAGGAGGTATTGTGTTATTGATTTCTAAAGATGGTAAAATAAGAGATACCCTAACATGCATTACTATTTCTGATTACCGTGATTAGATCTTTATTTTTTTACGAAAATTACCCCCTAAGTCAAGAAGAATCAAAGATAACTTTAACTTCATTGTTAAGTAACGTTTCAAAAGAGGTTTGAAATGCGAAGTGAACGTTGCATATTCAACTGTATTTTTTACGCACAAAGATATGATTTTCTGTACTGCCTATAATGATGATCTATCGCGACCTCGTGTGTTCTCCGTCGTACTTGTAAATCCGTACATAAGTGTGACAGGGAGATAATATGCCGAACATTGTTCATGGTCATGCTCTCCGCTCTAGTTTCGAATCGAGCGAACAGAATCGATTCATATCGTAAATCTCGACCTGATACCAGTAAATTGGTATCGGTATCGGTACCTATATAGTTATATATATAGTAGGTGATTAGGTATCTTGAGGATCACTTTGTTAAGGTTTTCCTGTCTGTTTAAAAGGTCTTAATTGATTTAAAGTAATACTTATGTCACGAAAATGGGTGCATTTATTTTTATTTTGGCCATTTTGAAATTATGAGTAAATATTGGGTCATTTCTACTCAGAATCACGAGCTCATTTGATCCCGATGAGGAAAAAAATGTCCCATGCATTGTTTCCTATTTTGTTACCAATTTCCATTTACTTTTTATTGCGGAGTAATACGGAAAATTGTACACAACTAAGACAGATCGTTAAAATGCTGCTTAATTTTCCTATTTTGTTGCCTTTTTTATATGATTATCAAAAATGTTGTCTATTATTTTACATAATTAAGAAATTCCACAATTCAAAAAAACATAATTTCAAATAAACAAACAATAATTTCATTTTGTATCAAAAGTTGGTATCATAATAAAAATCGGTAACCCACGCATTTAGGGCTAATTGTATACAATTTTTAAAAACTGCTCATTATAACGGTTGAAATGCATATCATATAATAAACTACATTACTTTTCCTGACCGAACCAAACAAAACAAAAATATTTCATACCCGTATTCAAATGACTAATAATCGCCCTACGATATTTTGAAAAACGTAACTAATGTGACTTGTCAGTCCAATCCCATACTTTCTTGTTCGAAAATTTATTTTTCACTCCTTCAATAGGGTGAGCCGGCTTAAAGACATCGTAAATATGCCAATTGTGGTGTGAAGGGACTATTCAAACCTAAAAACAAAACGTTTGTTCTTTTACCGATATTCTACCACCTAGTGTTATCGATTACCCCCCCCTTATTCATAAACGTTTGCTAACTCAACAAGCCGTTAATAATTGTTTGTCCCTTTTGCTCTTATGGACACATTATTAAGACCGAAAGGGACAAACAATTATTAGCGGCCTGTTAACTTAACAAACATTTATGAATAAGGGGGTATGTTTTTAGTATTACCGATAACTCTAAACAAATTTATCACATCAAAGAAAACGGTCGAGCCTAATTGGCTCAACATTTAGTAGCAATAACTATCGAGTGCCATACCAAATCAATTAGGCCTTAGTTTGAATAGACCTAAGTCAATAAAAGTAAGGGCATAACGACTTGTGATTAATTATTACGTTGCTAACCCGGTCTATAGCGGCTAATGGAAAATCGATAGGCATGCAAGTTTTAAGACAATGGTCCTTTTTCCTGCAGTTTGTACTGCAATTGAACGCGGCATTTTAGAGTAGGCAATACCTACGTTACATTGGTAATTTCTCCACCAAGCTACGTTTGCAGCTCGCGTGCATTACGCTACATATTAGCGAACGGTAAATATATCTTGGTTGAATTATACTAGGCGGTTCAACGTTTTTACACGCAGACGCAACTAATAACGTTGGAAAATTATTTATTACACAAAATACCCTTATTTACATAATCCATAAAACACTTGGTTACTGTAAATAAAAAAAATATGACATACAATAAATGTTTAGTCTATGACAATTCGTTAAAGGCGAAACCCATTCATAAAACAAATAAAGCAAAGTTTCGTTTGCGGTCGTGTATTTAAAGAGATTACTGTCATGAGTAGTGTCCTGAGTCATGATTTGTACGTATAAGTATAATAAGTATAATCACTTGTTGAAACACTGGTTAGGATTAAAAATGGGCCTTAATTCATTCATTCTGCAATCTTATGCGATAATTAATAAATGTATGAGAATGACAAAATCGAACGAAAAGTCACGTGACCGTTTCCATGCTTTATTATGGTCACGTGACTTATCGTATACGATTTCAGAATGGCATTTTGGCTGGCCCTGCTGATTTTGCAACACAACCTAATAGCCGATTTTTTCGCGCTATCATTACCTGTGCTAGAGCAATATGAGCTTCATGTTTATTACATCATTAGTGATTGTGCATGATATTGTAGCATAATTAGATTATATAAATCCAAACAACATTCAAACGCAGTCTATTCATAAACGAATAAAATCGTGATTTTATTATAGATTTGTAAACGCTCAAATCACTGTAATCTTGAACGCTCTAAATTTGAATTTGGTATCTGCCGAAACCGAATAACATCGGCTAAATCGGCCAACACTTTTTATTGAGGTCAAAAGATGATCGAACAATGACCTTTAATTTGAAGAACACTGTAACCAAATGTAAACCTTATCGCGCTACTAATAGGGGTCATAGGCGTCGTTTTTTTAGAATAGCGATTTAGACTTTTATCATTAACCTATTTGTAGTGAAAGGGCGGAACTTAGTACAGATTTAGTGTGCGTTAGGACCTTTTGGTTCTGAATGAGTTATTATAGTACCGTGGGATTTTGACCGGTAGAAAGATGGATTATGAGTATGTTACGTCATTTGTTTTTTAGACAAAGAATAGTAAAAGTAATTGGACTATTTTAACTTTTAATCCAGTTCATTTAGTCGTTCGGATCACCACTTTGGTGGTCCGAGGTTCTATTCCAGCGTAGGTATCTTAATGATATTTTTTTACGTGAATGAAAAACCAATTTCAAAATGAATACTTTTGAAAAAGATGTTGATTTGACTTGCCAGTCATGCCTTTATGCCCTTATGGCACTGGTCTCACCGCGAGCTACTAAGCTATGAACTATTGGCTATAAACACGAACAAAAGATACGCACTCCCGTGTAAATAAAAGAGACACGGCGATACTCGCCCAGCTATCAGCTATCACCGCCGGGCGAGTATCGCCGTGTCTTATTTTACACGGGAGTGCGTATTTGTAAACTTCTCTGTAAAATACCATGGTTGCATTGAATAAATGATATTATATGATATGATATCTTTTGTTCGTATTTATAGCCGATACTTCATAACTTAGTAGCTCCTACTGCGACCATATAATATATAACATGGATGTCTAACGCCAACTCAGAATTGTCCCCAAAAACAATTGTTCAATTGTGCCAAGATCGGCAGGACATAGCGCTTTTCTTAACACCACGCATATTTTGGCGCAACATCTTTGACAAATGTGTCTAGAATGTAGCCAATTAAAACTTTTATGGACCAATCACAACTATTTTTAATGGCGGTTTAAGTTTTTATAGGTTGGTTGATATTCAAATTAATTACCGTGATGCATTGAAGAGAGGGTAAGTGACACTTGTCAACTAAAATTTAGGACCGTTTTTGAAAGGCAATTTAGTATGGCGTACGGCTTCCATGTTTTTTTATTCGTATGCCCTCATTAATAAAAAAGCTCACATCGAATCCAGCTCATTCCTAATTCGTTAAGTATTCGAATGTTCGGGAAAGTTCCAAGTACTTATGTTCTGGAGTTTTGAGCTAACGTACGAACTTCGAATTCCCAACATAGTTGGAAGTAACTCGGGCAGCCATTTTAAAGTTACCTTCGAATTTGTTCCAATCTGTGTCCTGAGGCCCGCTAATCACGAACGAAGTTCACTCTCGCACTCGTGAATTCGTATATAAGTGTGACAGGGACACTTCGTGGTTCGCGGTCCTATGTGAGTGTGAGTCTACCGCGAACCACGATGCACGTGTCATACTTACGTCCGAATTCACGGGTGCGAAAGAGAGGCTCCACGTCAATCATGGTACGCGTTAAAGGCCTAGCCACACCGAACTAACGCGTGCGCGTGTGGATTGACTGCTCATTCACGATATTTTTTTCTCATATATAAATCTACATAAAGTATTGTCATGTGTTTTGGCAGAGGAGTTTGCCAGTTTTGTTAAATAGTATATTTATTTTATAGGGTTATATCAAAATTTGTAAATAATTGCAATCTTAGTCAACTCCATTCTATAAGATGATTGATTCATTCATTCAATAGATGGCACTTCAGTACAAGTTTCAATGACAAATATTGGGACATTGGAAATATTAACACTCAGTCCTAATAAACGTCAGCTTGTCTTAAAATTATGCAAATAATTTAGATATAAGCTATTATTTCAAAGTTGGAATATGTAACATTAAAGGTTCATACATTAATCATCGTTTAAATGCCCTAACAGTTGATTTTATCTTATCGATGGCAACTCAATCTATAATGACGAGTATTGGTACAGCGTCGGGTACTAGTACTTCCGCCTTAGTGGATCTTGCTCGGCATCATTGACTCTACCAGCCTACTCTAGCTCTACTCTACTCTTATCTACATATATCAAATACGTGATCTAAATGTACAAACTTTTTGAGATAATGATTTACTAGATAGAACTTTAAACATGCAATATCAAAGTAATTCGGTGCACATTCCTAGAATAAATAAACCATTAATTTAGTTATATTGACAATATTGAACATAATAATAATATATATGTTTCAATTAATCGTAGTATTAAAATGTTATGCTTTAATATCAAAAAAACTAAAAAAGCGCTTGTGGTGCGCACAGAATATATAATAGAATAGCGGTGAAACGCATGGCTGCTACGCAGCGGTCGTGGTTATTGAGCCCACCCCGGCTCGTTCCAATAAGTTTTTCAAAAAGCTTATATACGAAATATCATTTGATATTCACAAGTGCTTTACGGTGAAGGAAAACATCGTGAGGATACCTGCATACATCTGCGAAGAAATTCAAGGGTGTTTGTGAAGTCGCCAACAAATATTGAGCCAGCGTCGTGACCACGCAGAATAGGCACGTTTTATGTCGAGCTGCGGTAAAAATGGCCAGAATACAACAACAACAACAGCAAACTATCGCTCGTAGTATAATAATTGGTTCACTATTGGGATGCATACTAACGAATGTAATAATATAGTTACGCATAATCTCTTCTAGCCGAAATATTGACAAGACGAATCATATTCATGCATATTTTTTTACGCATAATATTTAAAAGCATACACATTAAAGGCATACCCGTCATAATAACTAATATCACACAGTATAAATACAAAATTGCATAATAATTATTACGCATCATTTCACGATGCATACAAATAGTTAATCCTAAAATTAGACTACCAACTGGCATGATTGACATGCTTACAGTTAGCTGCCTTTCGTTTACGATTGACGATTAACTTTACACATTATAGCCGATACTTCATAACTTAGTAGCTCCTACTGCGACCATATAATATATAACATGGATGTCTAACGCCAACTCAGAATTGTCCCCAAAAACAATTGTTCAATTGTGCCAAGATCGGCAGGACATAGCGCTTTTCTTAACACCACGCAAATTTTGGCGCAACATCTTTGACAAATGTGTCTAGAATGTAGCCAATTAAAACTTTTATGGACCAATCACAACTATTTTTAATGGCGGTTTAAGTTTTTATAGGTTGGTTGATATTCAAATTAATTACCGTGATGCATTGAAGAGAGGGTAAGTGACACTTGTCAACTAAAATTTAGGACCGTTTTTGAAAGGCAATTTAGTATGGCGTACGGCTTCCATGTTTTTTTATTCGTATGCCCTCATTAATAAAAAAGCTCACATCGAATCCAGCTCATTCCTAATTCGTTAAGTATTCGAATGTTCGGGAAAGTTCCAAGTACTTATGTTCTGGAGTTTTGAGCTAACGTACGAACTTCGAATTCCCAACATAGTTGGAAGTAACTCGGGCAGCCATTTTAAAGTTACCTTCGAATTTGTTCCAATCTGTGTCCTGAGGCCCGCTAATCACGAACGAAGTTCACTCTCGCACTCGTGAATTCGTATATAAGTGTGACAGGGACACTTCGTGGTTCGCGGTCCTATGTGAGTGTGAGTCTACCGCGAACCACGATGCACGTGTCATACTTACGTCCGAATTCACGGGTGCGAAAGAGAGGCTCCACGTCAATCATGGTACGCGTTAAAGGCCTAGCCACACCGAACTAACGCGTGCGCGTGTGGATTGACTGCTCATTCACGATATTTTTTTCTCATATATAAATCTACATAAAGTATTGTCATGTGTTTTGGCAGAGGAGTTTGCCAGTTTTGTTAAATAGTATATTTATTTTATAGGGTTATATCAAAATTTGTAAATAATTGCAATCTTAGTCAACTCCATTCTATAAGATGATTGATTCATTCATTCAATAGATGGCACTTCAGTACAAGTTTCAATGACAAATATTGGGACATTGGAAATATTAACACTCAGTCCTAATAAACGTCAGCTTGTCTTAAAATTATGCAAATAATTTAGATATAAGCTATTATTTCAAAGTTGGAATATGTAACATTAAAGGTTCATACATTAATCATCGTTTAAATGCCCTAACAGTTGATTTTATCTTATCGATGGCAACTCAATCTATAATGACGAGTATTGGTACAGCGTCGGGTACTAGTACTTCCGCCTTAGTGGATCTTGCTCGGCATCATTGACTCTACCAGCCTACTCTAGCTCTACTCTACTCTTATCTACATATATCAAATACGTGATCTAAATGTACAAACTTTTTGAGATAATGATTTACTAGATAGAACTTTAAACATGCAATATCAAAGTAATTCGGTGCACATTCCTAGAATAAATAAACCATTAATTTAGTTATATTGACAATATTGAACATAATAATAATATATATGTTTCAATTAATCGTAGTATTAAAATGTTATGCTTTAATATCAAAAAAACTAAAAAAGCGCTTGTGGTGCGCACAGAATATATAATAGAATAGCGGTGAAACGCATGGCTGCTACGCAGCGGTCGTGGTTATTGAGCCCACCCCGGCTCGTTCCAATAAGTTTTTCAAAAAGCTTATATACGAAATATCATTTGATATTCACAAGTGCTTTACGGTGAAGGAAAACATCGTGAGGATACCTGCATACATCTGCGAAGAAATTCAAGGGTGTTTGTGAAGTCGCCAACAAATATTGAGCCAGCGTCGTGACCACGCAGAATAGGCACGTTTTATGTCGAGCTGCGGTAAAAATGGCCAGAATACAACAACAACAACAGCAAACTATCGCTCGTAGTATAATAATTGGTTCACTATTGGGATGCATACTAACGAATGTAATAATATAGTTACGCATAATCTCTTCTAGCCGAAATATTGACAAGACGAATCATATTCATGCATATTTTTTTACGCATAATATTTAAAAGCATACACATTAAAGGCATACCCGTCATAATAACTAATATCACACAGTATAAATACAAAATTGCATAATAATTATTACGCATCATTTCACGATGCATACAAATAGTTAATCCTAAAATTAGACTACCAACTGGCATGATTGACATGCTTACAGTTAGCTGCCTTTCGTTTACGATTGACGATTAAGCGTTAGCGATTGGCAACTTGTCTAAGCATCCAGGCGTTCTACTGTATACGGAGAATGACGGAAGATTCACATTTAGTTTTATAAATAAAAGTGACGGTGAGTAATATAAAAATGTAAGCGATTAAGGAAAACCGATTGTTACAACATGGCAAATCAAGTGTGTATAATCTCCTTATATAATATATGGGATCAATAGTGAGGTCGACGGGGGTCTGCGTAGGCGCTTCGCGCCTGGACAACACACTAACCTAACCTAACCTAATTTATCTATACTTTGATATTAGATAGTAACGCATTTTAATATTTTAGATTCATGAGACCCGCAACAGAATAAAAGAACATTCTAAAATATTATGTAAAATACTCAATATGTAAAATGCATGTTAATTGATTTAAAATTGATGTTAAACAAAGAAAAGTGTTTTATTCAAATAGGGAACTAAAATTATGGTTTCCGAAATATATATGGCTAATAATTATTAGTCCAAACAGTAATATGCGTAGTATACATTAGGCAAATATAAATTAGTCCAAGTTAAATTATTACAAAACTTTAATATGCGAACAAAGTAGTATGCCAAAATAATGACTATGCGACAGTACATTTATACTAATACAAATTATGCGAAGAAAAGTATGCCAAAATAGAATAGCCTGAAAAAGATTATGCGACCAGAAGGTATACCTAATAATTAACATCGTCGTTATAGTTATGTATTATCTACCTCGGATCTCCAGCAATCAATTCATATAAATGTCATGCAGCGTTCGCGAAAACGGGCGTCTTTCCTGTGGACATTGCGAAAGTTAACGTTTACATACGGGACATACAAATTAGGTTTTGTCCAAATAATTCTAAAGAACCTGAAGCTCGTCCAACGAGAAAAATTGGGTTCTAGAGCCCTTAACTTTCATATGTCCACAGGAAATATTTGTGACCTAACTCATGCAAAACGATCTGTATGACCCAGAACGACTTTACAGGCGCACAGAAGACTTACCTAATTCTTAAAATATTTGCAGTTTACTACGTGAGTTCGAGTTTCGAGTCAATTTATTAAAAAAATCTACTGCCTACACAAAGGCGAAAAGAGTACACAATGCGCGACTTTTAAACTTGGGTCAAAATTCTTTTCGTTGTATTATTTTGTGTCCTTAAAAAACGTGACGCAGTTGTAATTTTTGTATGTGATGATGCTTTTTTTTTTCAAATTTTTAACGTATGGATTAAAATCTAGCGTGAAAATGAAATACCTACATATATATACACCGGATTTATTAACCGGATAAAGCGTGACAGAATGGTATGAAACAAGACAACGAAAATAATTTTCACCCACTTGCCACAAATCGCAATATTTCATGATATAATTAGATTTATCCCACAAGACGTGCAGAAAGTGTTCTTAGCATAGCAACGAACAATTTATCTAATCATAAAGGATGGCGCTCTCAGTACAACCTTGGATTTTTATCTTTATTACACTAATTAATATACGAGTTTACCTAACGCTTTACATACTAGAAGTGTTGTAAAACGTGTAAACAAACATAATAGTATGACACAGATTACAAGAAAATCATCTACTTACATACACTGAACCAATTTAAACCACTGCCCATAATCGCTACACTCTGGGCAAACCTACAATAGTACATTGTGCATCAAGGGAGGTAAGTACGGAATTACTAACGAGAGTGTTAGAAGCCCGACACCATTAGGCGGAGGGCTTTTATGACTCGAGTTAGTATTCCGCTTACTGATCGTGATGCATACAATGTTTTTCATTACACTTGTCGACAAAAAAATAAGTTTTAAGAAATAACATTATTAAATGACGTACTGACATTTCTATTACTCCCTAGGGAATTTCACTTTTCTATTACTCCCGCTGCGCGCGCAAACAATGGCGCGCTTAGGCAGCAAGTGTGATGAAAATGTATTTTTTTGACATCGCTCCGTTAGCGTTTCTACTTGAACTACTTTGACTGGGATTCGAACTCGGGACCTCCAACTTCGCACCCAGAGACACTACCGATTAAGCTACGCAGGCCAATATTTCTTCATATTTTTTGATAGTTTCCAGAAGGTATTTCGTAAGCTTTCTCTAAGAAAAGTAAACAATTTGTCCACTTCCATAGTTAAAGCATAAAATGTCTTACATTTTGTACCTTATAAATTATTCGATGGAGATAATCCATTTCTAGGGTTCTGCACTGTCAAGTCAAAGTCAAACTATTATTTATTCAAGTAAACTTATTAATAAGCATTTTCGAATCGTCTGACATTATCAAGAGAGAGAAAAAAAAACTTCCACTACTGGTTCTAACCCTACACCGTTCCTGAGAAGAACCAGTAAGAAACTCAGGCGGACTTATTTTTTCAAAATATTATAATAATACATCTTATTAAAATAACATGCATTAAAGAATTTATTACATAAAAAAAATATTTTTATTAAAAACATTTATTTAAGCATCTATATCTATAATAGTATAGTTCTATAGTTATCTATAGTTGTATATCTATAGTTGTGCTGCGAAAGTTAGTCATAAGTTGGAAGTACTAGTCTACTATTACCCGACGCTGTGCCAATACTCGTCATTATAGCTTGAGTTGCCATCGATAAGAAAATCAACTATTACCAGGGCTTTTAAACGATGATTAATGTATATACTTTTTCCTAACTAGTGCGCAAAAACAAACTTTGCGCACGCTTCGCGCGCGGTAAGTTCTCTTTTTGACGCACTTGTTATGAAAAAAATCGTCCCTTAAACGTGCAAAAACTTTTTTTAACTCGGGTGATTGTCGACCTCGTTTCACTCGGGCTCCAACTTTCACCCTCGCCGAAAAAAAGTTTTCCCGCACTAGTTAGGATATGTACTATTTTAGTACAGATGGTGCGTTTTTTAGGCTCTAGTGCGAGATGTGTGTCATTTTACGTCAGATCCAAAACTTCGGAGGGCCATCTGTACTAAAAAACGTCGTACGAGACACGTGCAAAAACGAAATTCGTAACTCGTGTCGTACTATAATGTAAAGTACTATTAATGCATCGTATCCCAGAGCAAATTAAAAAAAATGTATGTGCATATTGTTGATAACATAGAAAATTTAAATTATTCGGTTTTTTCAGTGCCATAAGTTGTTATTAAATATAACACAAAATGTTTGACGTTAAATTTTGTTTCCAACGAAGGTCTTTAAAGGTAGGTATTTTTTTTGGATTCAACCTATAAATCAAATCGAATGCGACTCACACTTGACCCTTTTTGAACTGCATGCTTCCCAAGTTCACCCTGCAAGACCCAGATTGGTATTTGCGCATCTAGCTACTAAAAATAATATCAGTAAAACGTTAACATTTTTTCCAGGCATCCCTTTGAGACGTGTTTGCTAGCAATTTCTTCCTTTTAGAATGCAACCGTCTGGTTTGCGCGGCGTATCGTTATACTATACAAACGCGTACTTATAATGTTACTGTTAGTGATTGACCGTGAGCGTTGGTGCGCCATCTTGTTTACTGAATCGGAAGCTTGTGACATTGACTTTTCAAGGCAAACGCAGATAAATATCATGAGATATTCTTGCATAAATGAACCTAGTCCTGCGGTAAGCTTTATAAAAGCTTTTCTTGTGTTTACTACTAACGATATTGTATAATGGAAAGATACTTATTAATACTCTCTCGTTTCGTTAAACAAATAATATAAGACAAGTAAAGATAAATGTATTTTGACACTACGCGATGCGCTCACGATTCGCGAGGCGTAAACGCGAGGTCAGTGCTTGAAAATGGGGACCTAGTCTCACCGAAACATGTCACGCGTAGTGACAGTTTAACCGTTATATTTATACCCCCTTATTCATAAACGTATGCTAACTTAACAAGCTGCTAATAATTGTATGTCCCTTTTGCTCTTATGGACACATTGTTAAGACCGAAAGGGACAAACACTTATTAGCGGCTTGTTAAGTTAGCAGACGTTTATGAATAAGGGGGATAGTTATTATCTCACGAACGCTTAAATTAAATAAATAACCATGAGGAACAAACATTTATACGTCAGCCTCCGTAGCCTAGTTGGTAGTGACCCTGCCTACGCAGCTGGAGGTTCTGGGTTCGAAATTCGAATCCCGGCGAGGGCATTATTTGTGTATTTATTTATCACAAATATTTGTTCCTTGGTCATGGCTTATGTATTTAAGTATTTGTATGTATCTTCGTCGCCTGGTACCCACACCACAAGCCTTAAAATTGAGCTTACCGTGGGACTAGGTGGATTTGTGTAAGATGTCCCAAGATACTTATTTATTTATTGATAAATATTCCAATCTATTGGCATCGACATTGACCGTGAAACTTTGATGAGCTTTGTAGACCAGTTTAATCTAATCAATCGACAGATGGCGCGCTCATCAGTTTCCAATATTTCACCGCAATTTCTAGGAAAAGTAATTGTTGAAGTACCTAAGCCACTTCCGCAAGTTCAAGGGTAATGTCAATAAATACGCTCAAAGGTTTACAGGAACTCGTTACTGATAAATGAAAATAAATAGCTTACAAACTCTCGATGTTTACCGGACCAACAACGTAATTTAACTAGCGACCCGTCCGTAGCTCGGTACGTTTTTATACTAAGTAATGATAAATCTAATTTCCTTGCTAATACTTCCAGTAGACACGTGCACGATTTTTATTTTTCTTGGGACTTCTTACATAAATCGACCTTGGGCCCGTTTCTCGAACGCTTGTAACTTGTAATACAAGCGGAAGTCCGTATCTAATTAATAGTGTCAAAAAGTGACTTCCACTTTCGAGAAATAGGCCCCTTGTCTCACGGTGAGCTCCATTAATGTGATGTACCTACTAAGTGACGATATACACCGTGTTTCTATTGATTTTCGTTAAATTGGACAGGTTACTTGGGACATTAATAGAAGTTGCCTGGTATATCGGATTTGTTAATTTCGAAAAATTTTTTTTTTTTGTTTTCATGCATAATAATTGTAATGGCAAGTCTGAGAGAACCTTAAGAATAAGATCTCAGGTGACTGACGGCACACGTCGAAATAAGTAACATTAGGATGTAATAAAGGTTGCAATACACGTATTCAGTCATTAAACTTTTTTTTTATAACTGAACAACAGTAAGAGTTAAGACACTAGTTTCTTAGAGACATTGATTATCTTTGATCTAAATAAGCTTCCCTTTAATTTAAAGGAAATCAATAAAAAACACGGTGTATAATATAATGGATAGACATATCGATGGCAAAGTGCTGAATTTTTTAGGAATTTAGAACTTGTATGTTGTTGCCGTCGATTATAGATAGATATACAGTGTTTTACCATGATACTGGATAAACCGTGAGCATTATTTGATTCAAAACTCCATTTTTAAAAGTAATTAAATTTCTAAGAAAAGTTAATTAAATGAACTTCAAAATTAATCGTTAAAGCACTTCAAAATGATAGATCGCAACCACTCGCAACGTTTGACAAATAAGCAGTACACACGCGTTACATTGATCATTCGGAGGAAATAAACATAATTGTACGATTAATTTAAATATTTGTTAAATTTTAATACTTGAAAATCATTGTTAGTAATGCGTATTACCTATTTTCGTAAAAGCCAGGGCCACTGTATAAAATTAAATACAAACACAACCACGACCAAGGAACAAATATTTGCTAAATAAATACACAAATAATGCCCTCGCCGGGATTCGAACCCGGAACCTCCAGCTTCGTAGGCAGGGTCACTACCAACTGGGCTACGGAGGCTGACAATTAAATGTATGCGGCTAGCACATGATTGAACGCGGGATAGATCGCGCTGCGACAAACCACTGTCGCGGCTTTCAAATTTATATTTCTAGTCGTCAATTTCTCGTTTATGGTAGCACAAGTTAATAGTTCGAGAATTACGTTTACGCGAAAGAGTCATCCCGCGCGCGACATAACCAGTGTGGCTATTTATAAATAAATAAATAAATATCTTGGGACATCTTACACAAATCAACCTAGTCCCACGGTAAGCTCAATTAAGGCTTGTGATGTGAGTACCAGGCGACGGTATATACATATAATAGATAGATGCATATAGATACTTAAATACATACATAGACAGCCATGACCAAGGAACAAATATTTGTGATAAATAAATACGCAAATAATTCCCTCGCCGGGATTCTAACCCGGAACCTCCAGCTTCGTAGGCAGGGCTACTACCAACTAGGCTACGGAAAATGATGTATTGAACTAACTTTTGTTGTGCTACCAATTCGCGACATAGCTCGAGAAATCCCTATGTCACGGTTTTTGTCGTCTCGCGCCATGGATTTAGAATATGGATATGGATTTGACAACGTAATAATAATAGGAAGAACGAAAGGGATGGTCTTATGAAACTTTTTACTAGTGGAAGTGAAAAGGAACGATAATCGTCCGTCCTTATCACTGTGCCACTATTTTTTGTGTGTGTGTGTGTTAGATGCTAAGTCTAAGTGCCACACACACAAGTATCTTCTTAAAAAAAGTATGTAGTAAGTGACTATGTCTATCCCTCTTAGTGGCACACTATGTGCGGCCCCTCGTCTCGCGCTCATTATGTGATCTATAATGATTAGTGTAACAGTAATAGGTATATACATATGTCACCGCGAGATAGACTTCCCTGTATTTTACTAACTAGGTATACCTATTAATACTCGTATATAGTTCCGCGAGAGTTGAGGTCACGCACACATCAACAATATCAACATGTCATATAAACACACGGGGAATTGAAATTAGTGTTCTTTTTTCGTACTGACAGCAAACCCAATTGCAACTGTAAGATTGATCAAAAAGTTTGTTCAAGGGATTTGCTTCAATATTTTGACGCAAGTAATTCATTCATTCAATACATTTTTTGCAATTAGTACTTCATTTGGATGTGTGTGTAATCATTCACCTCAAACCTGGACCAGTTAGACAGGGGGGCTGCGACCATATATCATATACAGGGTTACTTTTTCACCGGTTTAATAAATTTTCCCACATATTTGGTATCGATAATAGATTACATTTATCAAATGAAATTGTCATTTTTTTTTTCATTTATTATTAATTTATCCTTCATGCAAATGCAAAATAATGGGCCTACTAATGATAAGACGTCAACGGGGTGCGGGACGCAGAGGGCGGCGGAAAGGGGTGAGCGACCTGCGCACGAGTTGGCAACATAGCAGTTACCTCAATCTGGGTGACTAGGTCACGGACGGTCAGTCTCACGGTTGACGTAAGTATGTGCGCGCGCGCCGCATCGTACTACCTTCAGTCGGAAATTGTTCGTACGAAATGGTTCGCAGTTATTTTCTCATTGGGGAAAATACAGTGGCAGACCAGCGGCTATACGCTGAAGAAAGTGTGCCCCGCCTGGAAAATGCCAGTGTTATAGCTATGGACAGCCAGGTCAACAGATTTGACCCCGTGTGACTGTTTTTTGTGGGGTGAGGGTAGGCCCAAAATTTAAAAGACTTAAAAAATCTAATAATAAGTGCATTTGATGAACTTAAAAGTGAGAACTACAGACTTGTGTTGGGAAATATCGAAGGAAACATTCAAAAACGGGCAAGAGTGTGTTTAGATAACCACGGCCAACATTTTGAACACTTGCTTAAGTATGTGAATTAATTAATTAGTATGAGAAATGGACACCATTAATCAGGTATGTTTTTTTTTATTCCAATCATTGTGCATAAAGTTGATTTCAAGTGTTTAAATACGCCTCAATGAAGAAAGTTTCTGTCCTTAGTGCAAGTATGAAGGAAGATTTGGGATCAAGTAAGATTTTTTTGCCAAGTCATAATCATAAGTTGATTATCACCGCCGCTTTTTTAAGCCGCCATGCCACGTGCGATGACGTTGTAAACAAACAGTTGCCAGTTCGTGTGTTTTGCTAGTTATGTACATTGATAATGCGTAATGCGTCCAATTTTCTTATTAGGTTTGCGGATAAGTTCAAACATCGGTATTTTAGTTTTTTTTGTTCTAAAGGGGTAGTAACAAAAAATGCTAGTATTCTGTAACTTGGACTACTATTACGTATGTTGATTTTTTGTACTGGTGAAAAAGTAACCCTGTATAACATGGGTGTCTAACGCCAGCTCAAAAATGCCCCCGAAAACAATTGTTCAATTGTGCCACAATGGGCAGGACACAGCGCTTTTCTTAACACCGCGCATATTTCGGAGCAACACCTTTGACAAATGTTTAGAGAATATGGCCAATCAAAACTTTGACGGACCAATCGGAACTATTCTTAAATGGCGGTTTAAGTTTTTATAGGTTGACACGGAAATTGAATACCGTGATGCATTTAAGAGTGGGTGACATTTGTCAACTAAAATTCAGGACCGTTTTTGAAAGGCAATTCAGTATGGCGTGCGGCTTGCATGTTTTATTTGTTCGTAGCAGGGGGGTCAATCTTCAGCGTTTTACGTTTTACGGTGTTTTATTTCTTCCTCGTCGTCTCAGCAAATATTATCACAAGATGTGACCTTAAGAGTGTTGTTCAGATGTAAAAGTAATTCAGTACCTGTATGTCTAGCATAATCAATGTTGTTGCGATTCGTCCTTCTGCCAAGGTACGAATCGCAAGACGACAGTGATAAATCCGGGCGGTTGATACGCGGAAACTCCCCAGGGACGGATAGG
>JALPQI010027105.1:0-13591 GCA_025490895.1 Thaumatotibia leucotreta
AGTGAAGAAACAATTTCTAACTTTAAGTTCACACGAAAATCGTGTGAGATTTCCATTTAATGCGGTGGTTATTTTTCACAACACAAACATGTCCCACTTATTCCTTAGCGTTTCCCGCCTTCGCGTGACGTCAGGGGTCTATTAAATTAATGCAGTGTGGTAATTTTTGTATAATTGCCACGACCTGAATGTTAATTTTCAGTTAAATTGCTACTTTTTTGTTGGGCATGAATGTGTTATTGTATCCTGAAATATGAACCGTTAGTGTTTAATTAATGAATGGCAATTGTCTGAGTTATAAATAATTACTACAATTTGCAACGTAATCTTTACCTAGAACTGAGCCTTCAAATTTAACAAATTGAGTGCTTAAATACCGACGCTCTGTCTGCTTGTTTTATTTCTAATTCACTACTTAATGCTAATTGCTTCAAGTACGCGGTTGCTTACTTAGACTGTTTAATTGTATAAGGTGCTTCCAAATAATATGAGATAAGACTCGTCCTTAGGAATAAATTAACTCCATAATTCGTAAGTGAATAAAAATCGTTTTTCATAATAACACTGTCGTAGTTGAAACTGTATAAGTACGTTCATGAATAATAATCCAGGTACCTAGGTATCGAGCGGAAAAAAAAACGCAGCCTCTGTAGCCCTACTTGGTAGTGACCCGCCTACGAAACCGGAGGTTCCGGATTCGAAACCCGGCATGACCAGTTCTTTGTGTGTTTATCACAAATATGTTGTTTCTTGGTGGTCATAGTTATTTTTTATCTTTATGTAAGAATTAAAGTTTCCTTAACGTCCTAAATTTTAGTTCACATGCGTTTTATCTATTTTTAACAAATCGTCAAAAAGACGGATAGGGACAAACACATTTTTATTTAAAATGAAGATATCGGAAACTTATGAATAAGGGAGTAAAAATATAAAATAAAATAAGTTCAACGTTTATGTTAGTTTTTCAAACTAAATGAAAAACTGTTCTGTTATGCCTCTTTATCTACATTTGATTGATGATTATACAGGGTGTTTTTTATATCATTAGCCATATTGCAATATGAGTTGGGTAAAGGCGTAAAAAAATATTTGGTAAAACAAAAATAATCCATTTTTCATTATCCTTTTTGTTATAGATTTTTTTTTAAATCTTATTATCTAACGAATGTTTGGTCACTATGATCACTTGCTTACTTTGCGTACTGTCCCACCATCTCATAACTGCCAAATCAGATTGGAAAGGGTGTTTGAGTTTGCAACTTTAATTAACCCGCATAAGGTAACTAATTCAATGCGTTATAACGTACGTAACAAGTTTCCTACGCGTGGTGGGGAATGGAGGTGGAGCTTAACTTGCAGGTAACCCACCCAAGGTCCCACGAGACAGCATTATCAGTCTATCGCATACAATACTAATAATGAGGGTATTTTGAGTTGCGCACCGATCTGAGGGTAGTTTGACTCGAGCGCGTTCACGCAAGCGCACTCCTTCTTTGTTTACAGAGTGCTGTATAAATGGCACATGGCATCTTGCGATCAGCCGAGCCAGCATAATTTGACCTCAAGAACGGAGTAACTTAAATGTTCCGTCATACAAACGCGTACTGGTTTACCTCAGATATCGATTCTAATGCACTCTCTAAGCAAATTGAATTGTTGATGACGACGAGCAGGTACAGGTAGGTATGCGCTTGGGCAGTTTTAATCAAATAACAATCGTGTGTGCATGTAGTTAGGACATTTTATTCATTGTTTAGTGCCGATGGTGGGGTGAGTGACGTCGGCTGATGGGTGCTTGTGATGAACTCCTGATTGGCTAAGACTTGACTACTCAAACCTGCTACCCTTTTGTCTGCCATCGAATCGCACGGATTGAAACAAACTTGCCTAGTGACCACAAATTATGTTTTTGCCGGATAAAAAACGGGAAAAAAAACAAAAAAAAAGTGTCACTTTTTTTTTCAAAAATGTTGTGTACTGGTGATAGCGAATGACATATCCAAATTTGGCTAACGACATAACAAACACCCTGTATAGTCTAATGATTATCCTATGAAACTTCATTACATGAAATTAATACAAAATATGTATCAAGATTGTGCTGTTACGCCTGGAGATGTTGACGACTTAATAGTAATGTTGTAGTCAATTTGTATCAAAGGGTTTAGCAGCCTTACCGAACAAGAGGTGCCTTTCCCCACGGATGAGGTCAATATTTTAGGTGGTGTACTAGCAGGACCTAAGAATACTCCATGCTTAATATCAGCTCTAGATCTTCTTTTGTTTCAGAGTTATTCAAGATAATGTAAAATATACAGGGTGCCGTTGAAAGTGGCATATTTCGTAAACTGTTCAAGTTAGATCAACCAAACAAAATTGTGTTTGATAACAATAAAATAAACTACAAAACGCATATTTTTAACCTGCATCTTGTCCTTATTTTTCATACTAAAAAAAGGTTTCTTGTTTTTTTTTTCCATATTTTTTTTTATTTCACGCGGAGGTACACCTACAAAAAAAATATGCATACATAGCCACTAATGTCCACTGTATACATAAATAAAAATATTTCCGTAAATCATCGTGCGTCATGCTAAAAAAAAAATTTTTTTAGAAGTAGTCGTTACTGGCATACAAATAAAGTACCAGTGCAGTGTGAACATAAGTTAGTGTGTAGGTATACAATCTCTCGACATTTACCGCACAAACTATCATTGACGTAAATTGACTTATACCAAAAAAGTTAAATCGGTGTAATACAAAAAAAAAATTTTTTTTGCTAAACCAGTTAAAAAACCATGACTTCAAAAAAACTTTTTAGCTCATTTAGTTTTATGTCCACTGAACTACCAATATGTTTAATCATTAATAAGGTACAATGTTGTGATACCTAGATACATCACTCATAGGTCGTAACTTTAACATACTGTTTCTCCTTAATGGATAACTTTAAAACACTGGGACCTTTTGCGAATAACTAGAGGCAGTCAGAGGAGTCTTCCATTTGATTTTTTGCTCCTGTTAGAGGCCACACCCTGTATAAATCAGCCTCTTGTCCAGTTTGTATGCATTTTCTCTTTTTTTCCACATATATTTTTTAACGTTTTTTCACAAGACTTACACTTAATTTTTTCCATTTTCCTACAGAAAATGCAACAAATCAAATGTAGAAAACAATACTATGTGTCCAATGTTTATCTCTCTTTTATAAAGCAAATGTACTAATAAGTCAATTTACGTCAATGATATTTTGTGCGGTAAGTGTCGAGAGATTGTATACCTACACACTAACTTATGTTCACACTGCACTGGTACATTATTTGTATGCCAGTAACGACAACTCTTGAAAAAAATTTTTTTTTCGCATGTCGCACGATGATTTCCGGAAATATTTTTATTTATGTATACAGTGGACATTAGTGGCTATGTATGCATATTTTTTTTGTAGGTGTACCTCCGCGTGAAATAAAAAAAAAAATGGAAAAAAAAAACAAGAAACCTTTTTTTATTATGAAAAATAAGGACAAGATGCAGGTTACAAATATGCATTTTGTAGTTTATTTTATTGTTATCAAACACAATTTTGTTTGGTTGATCTAACTTGAACAGTTTACGAAATATGCCACTTTCAACGGCACCCTGTATATTTTACATTATCTTGAATAACTCTGAAACAAAAGAAGATCTAGAGCTGATATTAAGCATGGAGTATTCTTAGGTCCTGCTAGTACACCACCTAAAATATTGACCTCATCCGTGGGGAAAGGCACCACTTGTTCGGTAAGGCTGCTAAACCCTTTGAAGCCAATACGACCACTAGTAGTAGGTTACATTAGCCTTGCAAATTTTGACCCAAAAACAAAGACACCTTCAACAAAAAGGGAAAGATCGTAAATGCTTATAATAAAAAAAACGAAAATAATTTTTAAATCTCACAATACCGTTCTGTGCACCAATTAAAATTAATCACTTGAACCCTCGATTAATCGGAAACCAGAATTAACCTAACTACTCGTATTATTTCTGCCGTCTGCCATTGCTAAATAGTTCTTGAATTACGCTCCAAAACCGTTTAAATGGCGATAATTATACTCTTAAACGTCTATCAGGTTTAGGGTTTCTTTCGCGTTATATAACTTTTTAAATGATCTGTGTAGCCATTGAAAGTCTTAATTCGGTTATATAAATAGGTTGGTTATGTTATACAGGGTAATCAATCCAAATGGGTCAGTAAGGAGGTTTTGGAAACCATAACAGATAGCGATATCTTGTCTTAAGAACCATGACATCGATTTTAGTAAAAAGAATAATTGCATTCATACACTTACAAAAATACGTGTTCCGTCGCGCGTCGCTGCGTATTTAACTCGGCCCAGGAATCGAAGCTGGACTTTTTGAAAAATAAAATTTCGTTATTTTCATTTAATAAGAATACGCTATCTGTTACGGTTTACAAAATCGCCATACTGACTCATTTGGATTGATTATCCTGTATGTATGTAATAAATATGTTTGCTTAAAAAAAGCGGAGGCCCGCTGTTTTATGACTACTCGTAAGTGGTGAACAAGTACGCACTGCCCAAGCCTTAAATGCACTGTGTTTATTCATGGCATAATTATGCTTCTGTGAGCAATAGTCACGAAGTCCAACCTTGGATGAAAGTTCGCAAGTGGACAATGGCGCGGCGTTGCGCGTGCCTGTGCCGGGGCAAACTTGCAGTTCCGCCGACGGCGGCGGATACGGATGTGTCGCCATTATGGACCACATTTGTGTCACCCTGAATAGAGGCACTCGACTTATTTAAAATATAGTCAACCGATTGGAGCTCTGGGCCACTCTGGAACCATGTCAAAGTAACGTTATAAAGGCGATTGTATGAAATATCTTAATACCTACTTGTTATTTTGACAGTATGGTTCTAGAGTGGCCTAGAATCCTAAGGTTCCAATTGGTTGAGTATACAAGAAGTAATACAAAATATGGTCTACTTATACCACTTTTCGACTTAGCTAAATACTACATAGTCTTTGGATATTTACCACTGAATGGAGTCGAAAAGTGGTACACCATGTTTTTTGTTTACTGTACTGTTATTACTCGTGATTAAATGCAGTGTTTAATAATTGATAGATAATATGTGACCGTCCATAAGAAAAGGTACCTTATGGCAGTTTCTAGTTACGGAGATATTGGCGATTTTGTAAAACCATTCAAAATTATCATTTTTTCTTTTTATATAAAATAGTAAAATATACAAACAGGAGTATATGTGTGCCTTGGTGTCAGCTGTGTATGTTAATTTTTTCTTTACTAAATTTGAGTTCAAAGTTTAGTAGAAAAGGTCCCTTGTGGGAAAAGCATACAAAAATGACATCAAAGCTCAACATATATATATAAAATCATTAAATTTGTATACAAGTATTTGTTTGCAATTTTTCCTTTTTTTTTCTATGGCGGTTGTAAACAAGTATACGGCTACCCTGATGGTACGCACTAATCAGTCACGGCAGCTTTTGCGAAATCCATGAGTACCATACTCATATCTGATATTATAAACAAGTTTAACCTAAAATATATCTGTACATAGGTATAATCACAAAAAGTGCTTTAGGTACCTCACTCAGTACCTACGGTCGTTTTAAATTTTAATTTACGTGTAGGTAGGTACCTACTACATTTCTCGACTGACTTCAAAACGTCTCTCGACGGCGTCATTCCTTTGCGTTACACCGCCACTATTACCATCTCTTTCCTACTTACTCGCGACAATTTGCATTTCGAACTCTTCACGCGGTGAAGGGGCGGAACGGGGGGGTTTAATTTTTCGCATTTTTCATATTTGACCATGACTTTTGACCAAAAATCACCTAAAATGTCCTCACGTGATTTATGAATATTTTTTTAGTAATAACGAACTGTGAACAATACATATTGTGTTATCTTTCGGGATCACTAGGCAGCAGGTAAATACTTTATGTGAATTAATTAACGTTGACTTTAAGTGAAAATTACTCATTACTGATCAATATTTTTCGAAAAATTATAATAACATTTTTTGTTCGGATTGCAGTTTTGGTACAAGATTAGCAAAAAAAATAAGTTAATATGGTGCCTTATTATAATAATCAACATGTTTTGTCTGTGATTGGCCATAAGGGCCCTTTTCCCAAAAGTATGGGAGTGAAATTGTGATTTTTACGTAACTTTAATCGTCTATAAACGAAAAAGTGTGACCTGTAGAATAATATTAATACTTTTGTGATACTCTTGTGGACTGATTAAAATTAATTTAGAACATACTATACCAAATTTGTTATTGTTCTAGGAAAGATTTAAGTGATAGTAATTATCACATTTAATTAAAATAAAGATATTTCGTTGACTATGTGACTTTTATTTCTATCCTAAAATGTAAGGTCAAATATGTTCTACTATATACAATGGTTCAAATTACAATATATAAAAGGGATAACCGAAAAATTTATTTTTTAATTATTCCGTTCATATGAGCGTGTTGCTCTTTTCAAAGGGGTTTTTTCATGATTTTAAAGTCACATTAAAAAAACCATAACTGAGTTCCAAGGAAGAACCCCTTAAGATACGAAATCAATCATAACCCATGTAACTTCCAATGGGAACACACTTAAAACTAGGTTCAAACTTCATTTGACGATTTCTCAAAAGTGCATTTTTAGCATGTGTCAATTTAATGTTTTTTTATTTTTTAAGTATGAGACTTAGGCACGTGTTTTTTTTTGTATTAGATAGCTTATTTAATGTAGATTTAGGATCTGTGCTTAACTCAATACCTGCCATAAGGGCCCTATAGCCATGGACGGTCACATATTTATTTAAGTGGAAGTTGTCAAAGTAAAACGGATTGAAGTCAGTTTTGGCTGTTCGAATTATTTTCCCGTTTGATGATAGGTAAAGTATATAATATACGTAGGTATCTATTATGTACCTTATTTCAATGTACCTTTTCGAAAGTGAAAAGTACGTCCGTACCTAGTCTAAATTTGGCCATGGCTGCGGAATATAATCTGTTGCCTCGAACTCTATTGCAGTTAGAGCGTAACGTATTTTTGAATAACTTATCAATGTAGCTAACATACTAATTTTTAGCAATTGTAAATATGTAATTAATTTAAAGCCTGTATAATGTTTCATAAAACATGTTATTATATTGATTGCGGTTGCGGACATTTTGTATGTGAGCATACCTAGTTGTAAGTGGATGTCGTAAAATGTGGGGGTTTTTATTAAAAAGGTCACTTTTTAGCATACCATAAGACGTTTAGACTAGCAGATAATTTTAATAAAAGCACCCATAAATAATCGTTGCTATAAGTATTAAATTTATTGAGGATACAATGTATGTAAGGATAAGTCTATCCTTTCTTGCTTAAATTAATACCTAAATAACAAGTTACGGAATGGGTAGAACTAGTGAGAAATGTCGTAGTTACGTGGTTCTAAAGCACATATTATGTACCTAGTTGGATTGAAAATGGGATCATAACGCTACCGTCACCCTTTTTTGTCCAAGGAGTAGCAATAAAAGGGCATTCATGCTATCAGATTTCAAACTTCAGTGCACACACATCTATTAGACTATTGTTCTGTAACTGCAACGGTCCATTGTAACGGCTTAAGTTTCAGTCATCTCATCTGGTACAAGTTATAAACTTCTACTATTCTGTTCCATCCAATAGGTAATCGGAGGAAGGTTTCTAGAACTGGAATAATGTTTATGTAAGTAGATTTTGACTTACTTTATATTATATTGCTTAATTGGGCTATATATTCGAGATCATAAATTCAGATATGCATATTTTTATATTTAGAATATTGGAATATGCTGCATCATTTCATGAAAATTTATGAACTCAACTACCAGTTACAATTATTGTACGAGATATAAAATTGTCATTACTTTAATTAGGTATCAATTCTGATATCACGGGCGAGAAAAGCAATGACATGTGTAATACTTTAGAAGATAATATGAAGAGTCCACGGAAAGAACATGTCTAGTCAATTCACATTACAGAAGGGAAAACCACCTTACTTTTAACAGAATTGTGACCTTCATTGATTATTTGTTTGTTTATTTTATTTGCATGTCGATTATTGGGATGATTGCATGTTAATAAAAATGTACATAGTTAAGGCCTTAATCAAAATAAAAAGCACGATTTTGATAATTGTGTTACAAAAGTTAGTCATGCAAACAACATGGAATAATCTATCCAACAATTTTGGCAGTAGAAAAAATGTAGGTGCGTATTGTTCATTGCTCGTAAAAAAATTGAATTCATCGCCTTTTTTCAATGTGTGTAAAATTGAACTTCGTAACACAAAAATTATGACGTTCAATTTCGTTTTCATTAAATGCCTTTAACTACGGTAAAATGTTTTTCCTAACTAGTGCGCAAAAGTAAACTTTCCGCACGCTTCGCGTGCGTAAATTTCTCTTTTTAAGGCACTTGTTATAAAAAAAGTCGTTCGATACACGTGTAAAAACTTCTTTTTAACTCAGGTGATTGGCGCCCTCGTTTGACTCGGGCTCCAACTTTTACCCACGTCGAAAAAATTTTTTTTTGCATTTGTATCGGAATGTACTATTGTCAATCGACTATTATTCAATCAATCAATCGATTATTTTAATAACTTAAAGTGAAATTGTGTACATATGTATGTATATATATTATGCCCTTAATGTAGTTTTACAGAAATCGTCTTGTCAAATTTAATGATCTCGTAATATTGTGCTTTACTGCATTAGCAAGGGAATTTATTATTTAAAAACTGTAGGTTAAACTTGTAAAATTTTACTTCACTCACTGGTTTCAGCTTCTAACATAAAGATTTTATAGCGAACTATGCCGTTCGTCTTCAACTGGTTCAAACTTCAAATGCCTGTTTACTGTCTTTTGCCTAGTTACAACAGTCGATCCCAGTCAATAGTTTGCTAATTCTTCTCCGTTTATCCTTATAACACTCGAGATCTTAAAAATAAAAGCTATTAATTACATGTTATAACAATTAACTCTGTCTTTGTGGCACTATGTATGTTGATTATTAGTCGTTTTCCTTATCTGAAATAATATTATTATTACTTTTATCCTTGACAATGAGAATTTAAACGTTAATTTATTATTTTCAAATAAATAATAATTCTTAAATTATGTAGATATCAAAATGGCTTCACAACTTGAGCTTTGAATTGAGACCAAGGCAACGTGCTCTAGATTCCGCAAATCTGGAATTTTTCCAATACTCTGGTCCTAATATTAACACGACGGTTAAACAATAACTTTGTTCCTGTAATTGTATCTAGGTATGTATTTAATTCATACGGTCTTAAGTAAAAAGTATGATGGTACTCGGACCCGGTAAAATATTACTCGGGCTTTTGAATGATGATGGTCAGACGATACATTCTCGTAAAATTATAGCGATACGGTCTCGTAAAATTGTACATAACAATTATGATAGTCCGACATGACAATTAATTAATTTCAGTGCTATTTTGCAAACATTTTCCATATGACTATTGGGCATCATGGACTCTCGGACGATTCACTCGCTTCATTAGGCACACTCGAAAAGTTGTCACCTACTCGTAGTAGGCAAATATACACAGTGTTTTTTATTGAGCTCCGTTAAATGAAAGGGAAGCTTATTTAGGTCAAAAATAATCCATTTCTCTAAGAAACTAGTGTCTTAACTCTTACTGTTATGGAATTATTCAAAAAATAAGTTTAATGACTGAACAAGTGTATTGCATTCTTTATTACATCGTAATGTTACTTATTTTGACATGTGCCGTCAGTCACCTGGATGCTTAGCCAAGTTGCCCATCGCTGGCGCCTGGCAGCGTATCGTAGTTTTCGCTCTCTGTCACTCTTTCATACTAGTGTGACAAAGACAGTTAGCTACCTTTCGCTTACGATTGACGATTAAGCGTTAGAGATTGGCATCTTGTCTAAGCACCCTGAGATCTTATTCTTAAGGTTCTCTCACACTTTTAACCATGTTCTTCACCATTTCAATTATTAAGTATGAAAACGAAAAATAGTACATTATGAAACAAGTGTGCTAAGTTGATCATTATACTCGAGGCGGTATTACAGAGAGTTAATTTATAACATAATTCTATTTCATCAATTAACTTTTTTCAATTAGACAAAAAACTCGTCGCTTTAAGTATCACTTACATCTAGGCGGAGTCCAATGAGTAAAATGAAGGGCGCCAATTACACCGCCAAATGGCACGGAAAATTATCCATATCCTCCGAGACTCCCAGGAAATTAAAAAATATCTGCAAAAGCCACCAATTTTATATAATTTTGTACCGAGAACAACAGAGGCAAAAAGTAGACTGTAGATAGAGCCCGTTATACCTATTTTTTTATACTCACAGTTTTTTTTAATTTCACCACCACGTGAAAGTAATCATTATAAACCTGATTAAGTGATTAGCTACAAATATGAGGAAAATTCCACGACGTCCCGACGCCACTTGCTCAGTCCACTAACTTTTTATCGTTCCGCAGTTTATTCGTGTTATAAGTTCTCAGGGCCGGGAGTCGTCGGTGGTGGTAGCCGGATTTTTGCCAGAGATTCTTAGCATCCCTAAACCCACTCGCACCCTGAGCGCTATCATCACCAGGATAGTGGGGGTCGCCGGAACCTCGGGGCCACAGCCTTTGTAGTGTGTTCATATTTATGGGGGTATTTTGACATAATCACCACGCTCGGCTTGCGGGTTGGCGATCGCAGTGTCTCCACCGGACTTTAGATATGCTGCTACTCGTCGCCCGGTGGTCTTGGCCATAATTTTCTGACATACCCCCGGGTATGTCCGAAAAAGTATTTAATCCCTTAAATAGGCGACCCCTACGATACCCACGGGATGTGTTGGGGCGAGGCTGTGTCAAACGTAGTCTTATCGCCACCACCACGCTACTTATTTTCTCCTATATTTTTGGTCAAACTGTTCCATGAGTTTTTTTCTACGAATTTTGATTATTTTCTGATACAAACAATTAAAAGTGACATGTTTTCCAAAGTTTCACAAGTAACTAAATTATACTTTCGGCCTTAAAATGTTATTTTGGGTGCAATAAATTAGGTCCATGTCAGTCATTTCCGCTTTGATTTATGAGCCAATTAATAAAGCACCACAGAAAATTTCAGAATACACCCATATTTTATGCGAATTGGATTAAAAGTGCGCACGTAATCCAATAGGTACGTAGATGTAACTTTTTATTAAAGTCTTGTAAGGGTATATCGTCAGTTGTAATATGAATTAATGTAACCACCAAATGACGATTTTTCAGGAGGGCCCAAAAACGAATTTGACATTTATAAAGTATGTTGTATCTTTTTAGTTAATTATCCTATTGAAATGATGTTTATCTTGTTTGTTTTATTTTTGAGAGGTCTACTTGATGCACAGTTACTAACTGCGACCACAGTTGTAGCTCAGGAAATGGCTGGTGCTTACGTTAAATATTTTACAAGAAATTTGGAGTTACGTTAATAATTTAATGAAAATCATCAAAAGTGGATTTCGTAATTTAGTGTAACTCACAAATTGAAACCGAATTGCTTATGAGCCATACAATACAAATGGCGCTTACAGCATTGACATTTCTAAAAATATGGTGATTACATTAGGAAGGACATATTTTGTGCTTATAAATTCGTACTTACGTTAAAATTTGGTCTATGATTCTTTGAAATCGTTACATACGTTAATAAAAAACGTAGAAACCTAATAAAATGGCAAAATTTTAGTTAACGTATTCGACATTTTTTTCTGAATATCAAAATTTTATATAGACCGTTCGAAAGAGCAGAAAATGTGCAGTCGAACGGTATACTAAACTCAATTTCGTCATTTTGGTGGTTACATTAATTCATATTACAATCGACGATATTTTCAGGAATACAAAATAGATGAATTGACATTGACTAAGCGGCATCATGCACCTGCACCTGCCACAAGTCGTTTGCCTTTTGTCTCGGCGGCTGCAGCAGTGTTATAAGTACTCTAGAGCACTATTGTCTGTAAGTAGTTGGCGTCTACAGCCTTCTCTAAAGTGCCGCACAAAGCGCTAACATCGATCTATGGGGTAGTATGTTGTAAAAAAACTATCGCAGTAACAAAGAAGACCTCGTTAGCGACGCTTGGCTGATTTTTAATAAAAGTGTCCTATGTTCATAAATGTGATACGTTTCTAGGGAAGAATTATAAAGTAGATTAGAGTTTTAGGTGCTCTTAATGATAGTTCCTAATTAGTTTAAGCGACGACTATTAAGTTTAATAGAGGTTACGTTTTCGATAGGTAGATCTCGTTATTCGGGGATGGAACTGACACCAAAAATTACAGCGTAGCTATAGAGGGCGTAATAAATTATGCATTGCTAATTACTTATAAGGTATATTTTACCTTTTTGATGGCACTATTTTTGCTTAAATTTTTACGACACTTTAACAAAATTATTTCAAATAGATAAAACCACCGCAGCTTTTAATACAATTCAATGTTAATTATTCTAATATGTTGTTTACTTACAGACAAAACACTCGACGAAATCACTTTATGTCTTACTGGAAACGTAATCTGGGGAATAAAAAACGTCTTAGGCCTTCCCCTGGGTCGACCCGGCAAATGGAGTGCTCGGCGGGCAAACGACGGCTTTTTGTCAACCGACAATACCACAAATTGTGGACGCGGGGATGCGCGTCCGGGCGGCGGCCATATTGCGATACGCGAAATGATCTCGCCGCGACATGTGACCTACACTTTGTGTTTTCATAATCTGTAGCACAATTCTGAAAAGTTTGTACACAATTAAAACACATTGCCAAATTACTGTTTTATTTCCCTATTTTGTTACCTTTCTTTATGTCGTATTATTTCGCATAGTTAAGAAAGTCCACAATCAATAAAATATATTGTAAATAAATGCATTTAACGCTAATAATTGTGTATTATAACCTTTTTGAGCAGCAGATTAATGTTGCAAAAATATTATAAAACTGACAAATGGTTTACGAAAAAGCAGAGATACCTGAAACATGTTCGAAATAGACGATTTGCGAAATTCGGGGTCATTAATGAATGCCTCCAAACTAGCAAACTGAATGGTTTACACTTCAATCGCTAGTATTTTGGGAGAAATTAACTTCTTATTTATTCTTAATAAGTATTTTAAATATAAAAAAACATAACCACTTATAAGTAAGCAATACAATCACATTTTTAGAGGCATTTCTTATAAATACTTGATGTAGAACATTAAAGCTGCTGGCCTGAGCTTAACGTAAATCTACTTATATTTTCTATCCCTCTCGCTCGCACCAATACGTGAATATGAGCGGGATGAATCGAAAGTAAGCGCAGCTCATGTTTGCACACTAAGTTCAAACAAACAGCGTAGGTAAGCATATGAAAAAGTAAAATGTATGTGCTTAATTATTACTTTTGATGCTGACCATTCATAAAATGTCACTTGAAACTGTGATCTTCCGAGGCGTTAACAATTTAACTAATACAAAATATTAACCG
>JALPQI010027107.1:0-12769 GCA_025490895.1 Thaumatotibia leucotreta
GTAGAACAATGAGTAATGTAGATTATAAAATATATAATGTGAAGAATGAAACATTAAAAATAAAATTCCTCAGAGAGGAATATCCCCGACCATCTAAGTGACCTCTGTCAATTGACTGGAATTTCTAACAAATTTAGTACTTTTAACCCTAACACATCTGCTAGCTAAATTAACAATTCCAGCAATTTTGTGTGGGGTAAAGAGGCAACGCTAAACCAACCAGTGTGGGGTCGCCCCCGTCAGTTGGGCTTCCTCACTACTCCTAGCTAGATTTTACAGTGCTTCGGAACCTAACTGCAATGCAAACAAAGGGAAAAGATGAAAAGAAGCACCAAGTATTCATAAGCGTATCATTATATTGCAGTATAACCCCAAACTAAGCCTAGCTACAGCTAATACTCAAATTCTCCAGGGTTAAAGAGTGAAAAGCAAGCACTTATGTTAATAGTAATGATTAATGATACATTCATTCTCTCTGAATGATCAACCAAGATGAGCGTTCCTTCTGCTCTATAAGACCCAATGCACTGCTTCGCCTCGCAATTGGACCTTAAACAGTCTGACCAAAACTCTTTGGATCAGTCTGTAGCTACGGGACTCAACTTGACAGAATCATTGTTACTTTTATATTATAGTGAACACCTTTAACAGTTGACAGTGCATCGCTTGACGCCCCCCACACTAGAGAATTAGAGAACCTAGAAAACCAGAACAAGTTAACTAACAACAGCCCAAAATTGAGTTATATTATTAGGCTTTGTTAGAGAATATCGATTTTAAAGTTACTTTAGAATGAATGTTATAATTACCCTTCACCAAATGAATGACCGACTCTACTGACTGATGTTGGGAAGAAACTAGGTTGACTCACCATAATTTCCAGTAAAAATAAGGTATAACATTATTAATAGATACACACAGAATACTTGACATAACATAATTTGGGCAGAGCTTCGCCCTCCGGGGATTCCTTCACTGAAAAGACAGGGTCTTTACTCTTTCGCGGTCAAAACGCAAGGACCCTTTCTATAGAAATCCCCAGCCTTATATACAGAAATTTCATGACAAAATATGTCGAAAATGCTTTCATAAATTTTGAATATTTGAATTTTATAAATAAAAATATGTGAAACCAGACATGTATATGAAAAGCCCGTATTAAACTGAATACAAGAATTTACAACAAAGGTAAATTGTTGATAATTATTAATTTAATATTTTGTGGAAAAATATAATATAAATAAAATAAAAATGTGCATCAGATTTATCGCAACACAATGTCGTGGAAGGTGAGGTACGACTTTAACAACAAATGACGTTCCCATTTGTCATTAATGTCATTTGTAATCAACAAACATTAATATTTTATAACAAAATATTATTGTTTGTTTACGATAGAACAAACAATATTTATTTCAGGTTTCTGAGAATACATAATCATAAAATGTATTTATTACACACCAAAGTGTCGTCAGAATGCAATTGTTATAAATTATGGATGAATAACAAATCTAACTACAAATGTAAGTGATTTTACTGTTCAAACATGAACATGGAACAGTCACAGTACCATTATCATCGCTAATATAGAAATAATAGTAAGTATGTCTGTCAACAAAAACAATGTTAGACATTATTTTAATTTTATTTGTGTTTTAATGAGAGTGATGGATATGCCAAATGATCTTCAGGCGAATAAAATAACTTATTCTATGACAGTTAAATAAATTAAAATTTATATATTGATCACAAATATTTGTTGGTCATGGCTGTCTATGTATTTAAGTATCTATAATATATATCGTCGCTTGGTACCCACATCACAAGCTTTAATTGTTAATTTAGTACGGTCAAACCGTACATCATTTTACCCTAAACTCGCAAATCAAGTAGTATCGCTGCATTTTGGTTTGTTGTTTAGACAACACAGGGCAGTATAAAGATAAAACCACATTTTGCAAGCAAAATAAGTTGTGCTAGCTGCGTAGTACGTGAAAAACTGCGAAATTTACAGTCATTTTTTAGTTTCTGATTTTTATTAATAAAACCTTACGTTTTTTGATATCATATTATGTCATTAAACGTTTAAAGTCTAATAAATTTCCAACAAGTTGAGCTAACATGCATTACCGTAGGTCTTATAGTTTCAGAGATTCAAGACTTTAAAAAGCACTCTTTTGTTTATAAACTAGATAAAATTTTGTGTTTTGCTAATGTTTTCGGTTTAATATCGCCTCGCCTAATTATGCTACGAAAAACATGCAATAATGACCTTATAGCGCGCTTAATATTCTTTAATTTAAGGGTAAAATCAAGTCAGTGAACTTTGTAATTAAAAATATTAACGCGAAATTCAAAAGGCAGGAGGCCCGCTATCTAAGTTTTTCATACAAATCGCAAGTCGAGTTGCAAAGCCGCAATTTGGTATACTCGCAGACAACTATATAGGCCTTATAGGTATACGAAAATGCATATTACAAGAAAAGAAAAAAAAAATTCGGCAAAGGACGTAAAAAACGGAAAAAAAATCGGACTTACGTACGGATATGGATTTACGGTTTTGTCGGTAAGTCACTGGCAAATATAGAATTGTGAAAGCGATAGACATCGTATACATCGATACTTTTATCGACATTCGGAAATCACTTGCGACCGGCGGACATTTTTGTTTTATACCTTATATTGACCTTGAAACGACGAATCACAACACAGTTAGCTCATATTACGCCGCCCGCACCTCTGCATTTTTGGCAGCATCGGTTTAAATGAAATAATTGTCTAAAGCTATGTCTTTAGGTTATGTTGTCTGTGGGTATACTATATAGGCCTTATAGGCAGGGATCGGAACCGGTTTCAAAATACCGGTTAATATTGTTCGTAAACAGTTTAAATTTCTGTTCTGTCATTAACCGATAATTAGCAATAACGTTTTCATAAAGAACGAATCAATTTCGGTTACCGGTATTTATGAAGAACAGAATTTATTTCGTTCCGTGAAACTTTATTTAACTGGTTAATAAGTGTCAAGTTTGTCAATTAATTTATTTATCTATAACAGCCACTTCAACCAGCAATACACTGATATCGCATGTTAAGACTCACCTTTTTATTGTGATTAAGGTTGAACAAGTTCGAGCTGTGGCTCGATATACACAGAATTGAAGAAGTTAAACTAAATACGTACTAACATACCTAGGTTATATATAAGTTACTAACAACATAATATATGGATGTAAAAAAAAAAAAATGTCCGAAATAAATGATTTATTATTATTTGTATCTCTCTTTGATCACGGGCCTATAAATCCCGGTCTTTTGATAGGCTTGCGCGGGGATACAGATCCAACACGTAGAGGCCCTTTGGAGAAATTTGCTGTGTTTTACACCTGCTGCAACCCATTCACGGGCACAAAAATAGATATCCGTGAACCGGTCCCAGCAGGCATGTAGAGTTATTATTATTATTATTATTATAAAGCATAGTCAGCGACAACCTGTATATTGTATATACAAAAAAAAACTGAAAAAAATCTAAACTCGGTCTTGAACTTCCGTCCTTCGTATAAGGCCGGCTTTACACCTGTAAGTTAATTACGTAAATCTAGGGACGAAGCTATATGCAAGAATGAGATAGTGATAATATCTCATTCTTGCACAAAGCTTCGTCCAGTTTTTCGTAAGTTGTACTTACGTAAAATTTACGGGTATAAAGGCCGCCTAAAGTTACGAATTTCATAATCATAATCCGTTCTACTGGTGTCAGAAGTAGCGGAGAAGTGACATGAAATTTAAGTGAAATTTATTCGGTAACATTTTTCTCAGAAACGTTTCTTGTCAATTATGTAATTTTCAGAAGTATGTATGTGTAATATGTGAAATGTTTCAGAAATTGCTCATCGCTAAATACAATACAATACTTTGTGCAATGCTGACAGTCAGCACCCTATTAGCGTTATTTCGGCACCAGTCACAGTTCTAGCGAGCCTGGGGTCCGCTTGGCAACCTAATCTTATGATTTAACGTAGCACTATTTTTTGTGGAAACGCCTTATTGAGATTAGAGACCGGTTTTCTCACGACGTTTTCCTTCACCATAAAGCTAGTTCTGAATATCAAATGACATTTCGTACTTAAGTTCCAAAATACTCATTGGTCGAACTGAGGTTTGAACCCAGAATCTTTCAGATTGAAAGACCAACGTCTGCTACCTACTACGACTAGTAGGTCACAACCGTTTACGGAATTACACAATGCTGAAAGTAAAAACATTTAAAACACTATCTCGGACACAAACTGTCGAATAACTTTTTTTTCCTGGTTGATACATAGGTAAGGAAATGATTTAATTCTCTATTTTAAAGCTAGTTTGGTCTCTGTACGTGAAAAATCATAAAGCGGGTCAATAACACCCAATGACCTTTAAAGAAAGACCTTAGAAGCTTCGGTAGCCTAGTCGTTCAAGCACTCGACTTTCAAACAGGCGGTGGTCGGTTCGATCACCGTCCGTACCACTGAGTTTTTCGGAATTTATGTATGGAATGTCATTTGATATTTATCGATAGCTTTTCGGTGAGGAAAAACATCATGAGGAAACCTGCATACCTACATCTGAGAAGAAATTCAAAAGGTGTATGTGAAGCCTCCAATGCGCACTGGGCCCGCGTGGAGACTTGCCCATACCCTCTTATGAGAGGAGGCCTGTGCTCAGCAGTGGGACGTACATAGGCTGATGATGATGATGATGACCTTTAAAGTAAAGTGTCCAATGCATATTAATGAATTCTTAAAACGATTTTTCTCGGTATCTAAATTATAAAACGCAAATATGGAAAAAGTTTGCCTACTACGACGATCGAACCCGGTACCTCCATATTCCTAGTCAAAACTCAGAGCCATCGTTGTATCTCTGACATTGACATCTCTGACGTAGAAACCGGTTAATTTCGTTCAACAAAAACAAAACCTGCTGAAGAACAGTTCTCTCATATTAACCGTTTAAAAACCGGTAACCGAAAACGAGAACACTATTATTTCGGTTTGACGTCTAGAGGCAAAACCGGTTTGGTTGAAAATACCGGTATCCGATCCCTGCTTATAGGTATATACGAAAATGCATATTACAAGAAAAGAAAAAAAAAATTCGGCAAAGGACGTAAAAAACGGAAACAAATTCGGACTTTTTTTAGTTTTTGACGTTTAACTAAAAGTCTATTATCTTTTTGATACTAATTGCTATAAAACTAAGAAATAATATTAAATTTGGAAGGATATGAGCTACGTTGCAACACCGTAAGTTATAATATTTTGAGATACGACATTTCAAAGAGTGCCCTATCGAAACATAAACAAATTTTAGGTTGCGTTAAAGCTATTCACTAAATTTTAGCAAAACATTCGCGCTAAGAAAAAATAAGTAATTGTAGATAATAATTATATTCAATTTGGAACAAGTTGAGCCGATAACAATTACTGTAAGTCTTATAGTTGGAGGTATACGAGGCTTCAAAACATGCATTTTTTTTCTTAACTTAATGAAGGGCACATTTTGAAATATCGTATCTCTAAATCTATATAGGTAACTTAGGGTGATGCAAGATAGCTCAAATCCTTTAAAATTTAATAATCTTTCTAAGTTTTGTAGCAATTAGTATCAAAAAGATAATAGGTAGTTTTTGAATAAAAACGTCAAAAAGTAAAAGAATTCCAATATTTTTTCAGTTTTTTTCGTCCTTTGCCGAAATTCCTGTTTTGTTTTTCTTGTAATATGCATTTTTGTTTTTGTACATCCTTTATAATATACTAAAATTGCAGCTTTGCAACACGACTTGCGATTTGTATGAAAAACTTAAGTAAATAGCGGGCCTCCTGCCTACCTAATGAAATCCGCGTTTTCATTTTCAATTACAAAGTTTGCTAACATGATTTTACCCTTTAACGAAAGAATATTAAGTGCGCTATAAGGTCATTATTGCACGTTTTTTGGAGCATAATTTTATGTGAGGCGATATTAATCCAAAAACTTTTGCAAAACTCAAAATAACGCTAGTTTACAAATAAGAGTACTTTTGAAGTCGCGAATCTCTGAAACTATAAGATCTACGGTACCTGATGCATGTTAGCTCAACTTGTTGGAAATTTATTAACCTTTAAACGCTTTCTAACATATAATGTCAAAAAACGTAAGGCTTTTTTATTAAAAATCAGAAACTGAAAAATGACCGTAAATTTCGCATTTTTTCACGTACTACGCAGCTAGAACAACTTTTTTTTGCTTGTAAAATGTGGTTTTATACTACCCCATGGTGTCTAAACAACATACCAAAAAATGCAGCTATACTGCATGCTTTGCGAGTTTAATGTAAAGTTTGAAAGTACTAATTGAGCTTTCCGTGGGACTAGGTCGATTTGTGTAAGATGTCCCAAGATATTTATTTATTTATTATAAATGTCCTCACCCTATAAAGAACTTGAAGAAGAAATTGAAAATTCATTACACCATAGCTTATTTACGTAATAGTTATTAGTGTAATACTATTGGACTAGCACTAGATACGATGTACAATTAGAAAACGAATGTTAAATGTTAAGATGCATTCAGACCAAACGAGCATTCGCTATTCTATCCCCGGCTCTACGAAATCAACCAATCACGTTTTGTGTAACGATCGAATGCATCCCGTCAATCATTACCTGTTACGGCCATACTGTGCTACGTTTACCGCCGTATCACCATCAGTTCAACCCTATTGAAAATATATGGGGGATAGTGAAAAATTACGAGGCAAAGAGAAATATTACAATGAACATGAGTTCTATAATGACGTTAGCAGAGGAGAAAGGGTGCGCTTTCATTCACATAACTTTTTAACTCATAATATCGGAAGTCCGAAAATCAGTCTCATAAAATTTTATATCATAATGATCACTCTTCATAATTTTTATTATAATAAAATATTGAAACTCCTAATCATTCGACATCATAATGTTAATGTTCATACATTTGTTTATACTTATTTTTGTTTTCATATATTTCTTGATCATAAGTATATATCCTATACATTGAAGTTCATACTGTCAATAGTCATACATCTCTTTTATAATATTTTTTTTCATACAATTAAACCATCATACGATTAATTATAGATAGAATCAATTGAGTCAGGCTCTTTTACTTTATTTTGCTTCTTTCTTTGACGGTAAATTATTTGCCTTAAGTTCCAGTTTGTTGGCAAAGCAGACAATACGCTGGACGATGTGCTGGCTACACAGTTTTCTATTACATGTATTGTTTTTTTTGCAAGTTATTTAAAGCGTCCTCCTTCATTTTGTTTATACTGTTGTGTACCTGCAATTGCAAAATACAAAAACATTATCTTTTACGTATGTAGCATACAACTACTCATAGAACTAAAATGCTCCCAGAAGGTGGGTTAGGTTGGGTTAGAACTGCGACCCTCACAGACCCGAAATGCTGCCAGGAAGGTGGGTTAGGTTAGGTTAGGTTAGAACTGCGACCTTCACAAAACCAAAATGCTGCCAGAAAGGTGGGTTAGGTTAGAACTGCAACCCTCACAAAACCGAAACGCTGCTAGAAAGGTGGGTTAGGTTAGGTTAGAACTGTGACCTTCACATAACTAAAATGCTGCCAGAAAGGTGGGTTAGGTTAGAACCGCAACCTTCACAGAACCGAAACGCTGCCAGGAAGGTGGGTTAGGTTAGAACTGCGACCTTCACTGAACTAAAATGCTGCCAGAAAGGTGGGTTAGGTTAGGTTAGAACTGCGACCCTCACAGAACTGAAATGCTGCCAGGAAGGTGGGTTAGGTTAGGTTAGAACTGCGACCTTCACAGAACCAAAATGCTGCCAGAAAGGTGGGTTAGGTTAGGTTAGAACTGCGACCCTCACAGAACCAAATGCTGCCAGAAAGGTGGGTTAGGTTAGGTTAGAACTGCGACCTTCACAGAATTAAAATGCTGCCAGAAAGGTGGGTTAGGTTAGGTTGGAACTGCGACCCTCACAGAACCGAAATGCTGCCAGGAAGGTGGGTTAGGTTAGGTTAGAACTGCGACCTTCACAGAAATTTAAACATTATGAAATATAAAATTATGATGACAGTGTATTATGATATGAGCTCCTATCATAGGAATTAAAAAATTATGACGACTGTGTGTTATGAGCTCCGATCATAGGAATTAAAAAATTATGAGGACTGTGTGTTATGAGTTCCGATCATAGGAATTAAAATGTATGAACATAAAATGTATGAAGAAAAAAATTATGAAGAGTGATTATTATGAACTCCAATCCGTAGTACAATCGTAAATAGGAATACAAATTTTATGAGAGCCAATATGGACCCGAGGAGAAATTTAACGGTGTAAGTGTAGAGGAATAGCAAAATGTTTGCCTGCACGCCGTTAAAGAGGAAAACAAATTTCAAGGCACGGATGAGGCTTCAGATCTAATATCAGAACGAATTATCGTTAACACAAATGATTCATCGGATGAAATAAGTGGGGATGAGAACGAGCGTGAAATGTCTGCAGTTGAAGAAGAGTAGAATTAAATATTATGATAATGATTGTTAACTATTTTAGTCTCTAGCTTATTATTGTTTAATGTTATTTGATGCAGTTGGTGTAACTGCCTGTAAACAGTATAAAAATATAAAAGTTCCCAATTATTTGTTTCCTTATGTGCTGACTGTACACAACTACAAATGCAAAAATCTTTCTAAAATAATTTACCTATATTTGACTATCGAAGAGATAAATATTAGCTAGTGTTATTGTTTACCGCCTTTTGTTTTAAAGTGCTGCTTGTACATACGATATTAAGTCTAATTGGGTTTGTGAAACAGAGAGGCATTTTAAGGTGGCTGTAAATATTTCTTTACATTTTTATTAAATGTCGTCAGTTATGAGTTATTTAGATAGAGCGTTTAAGTTTTGCTTCTCGTGTTGTAAGTACTCGTATGTATCTGTAAGAATAATTTGAATGACAAACATTTAAGATACAAATAGTGTTACGGAACTTTACCAACGGGCCTAACCATAACGGCCATGTCAAATGTCTAATTTAAAAATAATGCCATATGTACGAGTACAGTGGAATACTGGTGCGTGTGCAATACACGTGTGAATAGGAGACTCCCAATTTTTGACAATTTGAAATGAATCTACCGTGCTTCGATTTAGGTATAGCAACAGAAACCCGTTGCGTATTTGCTATTTGACCTTGGTTTGACCATAATTTTATTGGAATATGTTTCTTTTTTATCAATAAAGTGGAACATTTTACTAAAAAGGCGATATACTTTTCGAAAATTTCGTCGATTACATAATTTACCTAAGCTACGTATTACTTTTTTCTGTAAGGCAAGGCTTTTCGGTTTATACGAAAGTCCCGCTACGGAGTAGGTACACACACTCTCTCCTCTGTGTGTAGTGTACAGTTTTTGTGGCGTAGTTATTTAGTTATAAATTTAGGTTTTATAGTTAATACTTGGGTCACAAGTACTAGGATCTCAGGGTTACGAAAAACATATTGCTATTTTTTTGCGGACGTTACTACGCAATTTGTCAGAAACCTTAGAATATTTTGGCATTCGGATAATCGTGTTCCTTCTATGAGTACCGCATTTAACTATTTGGCTCACTCATTTACAAATGTATTTGTGTTGTATTTGTATTGCTAAATATTTGTGTTTTAATAATTAAAACGATACTTAAATGAATAAAAAGTGATGCCATGAGTTTTGTTCCTATTTGCTGCTATTTGATGCTGTTGAAGCATTTAAAAAAGGCACAAATTGTCATATTTCTTGAGCAATACCAAAATTACGACGATGAAAATGCCGGTGTTGTCTCATTGCCGGCCGGCACGCGACTGATTCAAGATAGGTCCCAGAACCTGTATCACACGATCCTGCGCCCGGTACCATTTATTATTATCTTCCCCTTTTATTTATGTCAATGTCCCCCCCCTCTAACTTTTGATCCACGGGTACAAAAAAATATAAAAAAAAATAACTATAGTGGGTTTATACACCGTGTTTTTATTGATTTCCGTTAAATTGGACAGGTTACTTGGGGACATTAATAGAAGTTGCCTGGTATATCGGCTTTTGTTAATTTTGTAAAAAAAAAAGTTTTGTTTCCGTTTTCATGCATAATAATTGGAATATTAGTGTGAGAGAACCTTAAGAATAAAATTTCAGGTGACTGACGGCACATGTCAAAATAAGTAACATTAGGATGTAATAAAGGTTGCAATACACTTCGTCCATTAAATACAAAAGCGACACAACTCAAAAAACCGTGAAAAATGTTTTTACTGCAAAAAACGACATTGTAAGCACTAATATTTTTACGTGGCACTAAGACACCTGTCGATTTGACGTTAGAAAGTATCAAAATTATGCAGGTGCCCTTTTTGCACTATCCCTCTTTCGAGACTAACTTCAGTGCTAAACTGCCATTTTGTCAGTTGAGACTCGACCGTTGACCAAAACGCACAACATTTTTGTAAAAAAAGTGCCATAAAAACGAAAAAATAAGTGATAACGTTAAGAAGTATGTAAGCAAAAGTGCCATATTTGTAGATGTGGCCGTTTTGAATAAAATAAATACGTAAATATTATGTTTCTTAATATAAAAAACGAGTCGCAAATCGTAATATGGCAGTTTTCATTGTAAAAATATCCTCTTAAATTTGATTTTTCATTAATCAAAACTGCCGTATTAGGATTTGCAACCTTTTTGAATTAAAAATATATTCAAATGCATCAATCACAGGAGCCATATTTATACATGATGCTGTTTTGAATAAAGTTAATATGTACGGATTAGATTTCTTTATAAACAAAGGAGCCGCAATACGGAATGTGGCAGTTAGGATTCTAAAAATGTACACTTCATAGTATGTTTCAAAAAACATTGTTGCATTTACAACCGTTTTTTAATTCAGTATAATATTAAAATCCATAAATGTACCAGATTGAATAATTGTGTTTCTTTTGCATGGAATCTTAAAAAAATACATCTTATAAAAAACAGTAAGTAATTGTAAAACGTAGTACTTTATAATGTGTTCGTTTTACTTAAAAGTATATAAGAGATTGTGTGGAAAAGATGACTGTGAATTTTGTGTTAATGTCCCCTATAATCACGAAAAAAACTATAATGGCATAAAACTTCAGATTATTAAGTATTTGTCATACTTTCCTATATATTATTTGTATACAATACAAGTTAAACAAACATAGATCTAACCCCGTTGTATGTTTTTAACGAATCTAAAAACTTATTTTTTCACTTATGGCAATGCCAACATAGGGATGATAACTGTATTTAAAATAAATTATTAGACATTATAATTAACGAATACATTATTACTAATATATAGACTGCAGTCATTATTGTACAGAACTTTTATTTAATATAAGTGTAGTATACAAACTTGACGTCACTTTTGTGTATTTCATGTAAATCTTTCAAAAATCGAAAAAAGTGTTGATTTGACTTGACAGTCATCATGTCTATTGCTTCACTACATAGGTAGTACCCAAGTACTAGCGCTAAACTGTCATGTCGTCTACAAAAAAAAAATTGTTACATTATTACTAATCATAAGTAAAATTTTTAGGAAAGACTTATTATCGCTGCAATTAAATATTGAAAGATATACTTTTTGTATCGGCAAAAATTAAGTTCTTGCATCAATTCTAATGAAAAAAACTAGTAAAACTATATGGGATCATAGTAACCACCCCACAAATACAATACACATAGAAAAAACAAATGTCTGTTTTGTCAGCCTCCGTAGCCTAGTTGGTAGTGTCCCCTGCCTACGAAGCTAGAGGTTCCGGGTTCGAATCCCGGCGAGGGCATTCTTTGTGTATTTATTTATCACAAATGTTTGTTCCTTGGTCATGGCTGTCTATGTATTTAAGTATCTATATGTATCTATCTATTATATATTATATCGTCGCCTGGTACCCACATCACAAGCCTTAATTGAGCTTACCGTGGGACTAGGTCGATTTGTGTAAGATGTCCCAAGATATTTATTTATTATTTATTTATTTATTAAATAACTAAAAATGTACTTAACCGATTTTTATTATTTACGTGCTTTTAGGTGGGCTATTTCCGGTTTGTAGTAAAAAATAAGTGGTATCAAAGTAATTCCATTCTCAACAATATAACTTTGATCGCGTTGTATTTATTTTATGTTTATTAACTAAAGTTACCACATTTTTTTTATATAGCAGGTTGATTCTTGAAGTAAACCGGTAATTACATCTGAATTTTAAGTTAGTACGTCCGTTAAATTCATCAAAATATGTAACCAAAGTTAAAATTAATCAAAGTAACCCCGGTTTAAGGTATCTATAAACAGGTTCTGACAATATGTAAGTAAAGAAAAAGTAAGAAAAAAGTTTTGTCTTGTTCAGTTTTGTTAAAAAAACAGTATATATATAATTAAGACATGATTTTTATGTGTGCTTTAAATGAAATAAATGCTTATTTTTTTTGTATTTGTGGCCTTTGATGGAAAAAAAAAAATATCAGAGTTCATGTTATTTTTTTTATGCAAAACGGACGTATACGCTCATAAAAGCTTGCACAGCACATATTACTTTCTTATAACCAAACACATCAAAAGAGGGTTAAAATGCCTACAAATTGATATATAACACATATAATATTAATGCTGTAAAAAATTTTTCGTGAACAAAAAAACGAATACAAAAATCTTTAAACAGC
>JALPQI010027108.1:0-17626 GCA_025490895.1 Thaumatotibia leucotreta
AAATCGCAAGTGTGATAAGGCCCTTATGGCGGGTATTCCATGGAAACGTGTCGTAAGCGACACTGTCTCTTCAATACTTTTTAGAAATTAAATTAGTAAGTTGAATTACGGTATAATAATACTATTCCTAGGCTTTAAGTAAATGGGCATAACGGGCATGACGTTATCCTCGTGGTCACAGACGTGATGGCTGAAACGTCAGGACAATAATTATTATGTAAATGTAAGTTTACGCGATTATGCCCCGTCTGTCGTTAAATTATAAAGGTGAAAGTAGCCTAAAATTAACACATTTAAAAATACCCAAGACTGGGTGACTTTGAAATGAATCACTCACTCACCCTAAAGGCATACTTTACAGTTTACACTGCAGTATTTGAATAGTACCGCGTAACTAACACGTCTTTAATGAAATATGGAATGATTCTGCATTTTCAAAAAATATGTCTGAAGCAAATGGTCGTCTCGTATTCCGTTTTGACATTTATGGGTTCTTCTGACGTAAGTGTCATACTCCTATAGCTTATATTCAATGGATTGCAACTCTGATAATTTAACTCGGGTGGTTGATTGGTAGAGAATGCCTACGAAAACGATGTTAGAAAGTACTTTATGATGAAATAAAACTATGAAAACGGATAAACTCGCGTATATTAACTAATTTTAACTTAGGTACTTTACTTTACTTTATGATATTAAATCTCAATCCAGTAAAAATAGTCTCACGTTTAAGCCTAAAGTTCGATATGATTTCGCGAAATACACACTCGAGAATAGCCTAAAATAAACCTAACCTCAATCATGCTATCGAATAAAAATAAACCTTATTCATAAACGTCTCCTAACTTAGCAAGCCGATAAGAATTTTCCCTTTCGGTCTTATCAGTTCAGTTATAGTTAAGACCGAAAGGGACAAACAATACTTAGCGGCTTGCTATAATTGTATATGTAAGAACAAACATTTGTCAGTTTAGAAGAGCCTTAGGGAACATACCCATACTACGTGACCTGTTTAGGGGGGGAGGGGGTCCGTCAAATTACCACTCTTGGTCACCAGGGGGGAGGGGGGGACCTAGTATCTTGTCACGTGACAAGCTTTATTAAAAAAAATTACATTTACAGGCAGAGGCACTCTTGGCATATACTACGCTTGGTCACCAGGGGGAGGGGGGGTCAAAAAACGCTTAAAAAGGGTCACGTAGTATGGGTATGTTCCCATTATATGTATGACGTTAAGTCTATCGAAAAAATTGTGAGTTTTACCCTAATAATAAGGGTTACTCTATAACTGTAAAAAGTTCGTTCTTAGATATCAGGGGCTATAAGTTAGCAGACGTTAACGAATAAGGGGGAAAGTCTATAGAGAAATGATTTCGCGAAATGCACATTCGAGAATAGGCCCCTGGAGCCGAGTACCTGTTGCGGCGCGCGCACATCGACCGGCGCGGCCTGCATTTTGTACCCGCATTCCTACCACTTGTCAGACCATACAAAATACATGACCAGTGTAAGATGAGCCTTCAGCGGTGGTCTCCTATTGTATGCTTCTTTCCTTATGCGTACTGCCAAGGAGTGGAATTCCCTGCCGGCGTCTATATTTCCAAGATCATATAACCCGTCAACCTTCAAGTCAAGGGTGAATAGGCACCTTCTGGGCAAACTCACTCCATCGTAGGCTACGTCTCTGCCCTTGGCTAGTCTGTGGCCATGAATAAGCCTATTTCAAATAAAAAAAAATGAAAAAAATGCTGTATACGCGGCGCCTCGTCACGTCGTATCACTTCACTTTATCAGCCTTTACTAGTCGACTGCTGGACAACGGCTTCTCCTTGGCTTATGCGCATGTACGCATTAGGATGTAAAATGTAAATGCCCACAATCGCCACGCAAGCGGGTTGGCGATCGCAGTAATGTGTCCACTATGATGATGCTGCTGCCCATAATTGTTCTTCGATAAGTAAATGGTCAGTGACACTTCAATCCCTTAGCTGACTCTTACGTCACCCACGGGAAGAGTTGGGGTAATGAATGACAAATGTATTCTTATTGCCGTCACCACACGTCACGTCGTATGTTGCGTTTGAATGGAGATGCACCGTTGTGGTCTCAACACACGTCAACACTGGCGTTTTGACGTTGGCGGCGTCTAAATGCTGTCCCCCGTGTCAAACAAATTATCGAGATTTTGTCATCATTATTTCAGCCATAAAACGTCCACTGCTGAACATAGGCCTCCCTTTTGGGTGGAAGAGAAATAGTTCGGTTGGAATCGACCTGCGTCCAGCGTCTCTTGGCGATCTTCATTAAGATCGTCTGTCGACCTCGTGGGTGGACGTCCTACTCTGCGTTTGCCAAACCGTGGTCTCCACTCACTTTTTGACCCCATCGGCCATCTGCTCTGCTTGCGTTTCTGTAAAGCATAAAAATGTGATGTGAGTTATGGTTAATAGAATCGATTAAATCTTTTAATCCTTCGTATGGACCACTAAACCGCCAACGTGGGACACTACCTAAAAAAATCATTATCGCCAAGAAACTTTTTTTCCATAAAAAGTAGGTACTTAATATTTGATATAAAATTACCTTATTATGCTCTGCGTTTGGCACAAAATAGGAGACCCTTTACTCTCCGCTAGCGAACACGTTCGAAAAACGTAATATTTTTTTTATCCAGTTTTGTAACTGAAGGGTCCACGGAAAGAACATGTCTAGTCAATTCAAATTACAGAAGGAAAAACAATCTTACTTTTAACAGAATAAGGTGTGAATTTGCCCTGATTTTTTTAAGCACCGGACATGTTTTTTCCGTGGACCCTTCAACTGTTTTACAATCTACATAAAATGATATTGTATGTAATACTAGCGACCCGCCCCGGCTTCGCACGGGTACTATACCTACATAAAAACCTTCTTCTTGAATTACTCTACCTATTAAAAAAAATCTCATCAAAATCCGTTGCGTAGTTTTAAAGATTTAATCGTATAAAGGGACATAGGGACAGAAAAAGTGACTTTATTTTATACTATGTAGTGATTCGTATACTTATAGAAGTGCCTAAACCACACTCCACACTCACACAGGTATAGCGTCGGGAATACATCCCGACTGTTAACCTGTAAAATGTGGGTCGACTGTTTAAATAACGAATTTCGAACACTCGACGGGACGCTGTGGCCTGATTGTAATTGTGACCTTCGTGTCTGAGGTCCGGGGATCGATCCCTGGGGACGCTGGTATTTTTTGGATTTATTTCGAAATTTTCTGAGGTGTAAATGAAAATAATATTAAAACTCATCGTTCGTTGAAATGACAGCGTACATTTGAAGTATTTTGTAAGATGTTCTTCAAGTCTTAGATGCTGGCTATTGAGGAAATGTTAACTAATATACTAGTAAATACAGGTGATATTGGCCATTATTACAAGAATAATATATTATTTTAGAGAATCGTACTAGGTAGGTACTTCTTTATATTTCAGTTATGTGTGTAATCACATATATGATTCTGGGCGTGTGTACAAATTATGTGTGTTTTTTCGGCTGCTTTTAGAACTATAAAAGTTCTTCTCGTCATTTTTCGTGACTAAATCGAACTATGCGTGATTTTTGCAAAAGTCCTTACGCGAGTTACGTTTGTCAAATGCCAAAATACTTATAGGATCCACTTAGTGTTATCCGGGGTTAGCTCGTTAATTAATGAGCTTTTTGAGTTTTAGAGCCACCCAATTTGCGTAAAATTAAAAATACTTAGTTGAAAATTAAATTATGTAAAGAAATGCATTTTATTCATTTTAGACATCATGTTTCATGTGGTTACTGTTTAAGACCTACATACACAATCGGTATTTAAATATAAATAGTGTACCTACCTATGTTTATTTTGTCGAAACAACCAGGTTCGATTCCCCGACTGGGTACAGTTGTTTTCTTTTCAATTGTATGAATCCAGTTTTTCTTTCTATCGAAATCGGTGACATGGTTCCTAAGAACATATCTTCGTATGTCTAGATTCAGACGTTCCTATACGGACCTAAGTATTTGAATAAGCCACCCTGTATACAGGGTGTTTGTTTCGATTTGCGTTAAATTAGACAGGTTACTCGGGACATTAATAGAAGTTGTCTGGTATATGGCCTTTTAGAAAATTCGATAAAAAAGATTTTTTTTTTTGTTTTCATACATAATAAATGAAATGATAAATGTGAGAGAACCTTAAAAATAAAATAAAAGCTAATCTCTGGTGACTGACGGCACATGTCAAAATAAGCAACATTAGAATATAATAAAGGTTGCACTACACTTGTTCAGTCATTAAACTTATTTTTTTAATAACTCAACAACAGTAAGAGTTAAAACACTAGTTTCTTAGAGAAATTAATTATATTTGACCTAAATAAGCTTCCCGTAAATTTATAGCATATAAAGAAAAACACCCTGTATAGGTATCTATAATAAACCTCTACCTAATGCTTAATGAAAGTCAAATATCATACCTATAAAAATTAATAACCTGCTAACGAATTGGTTTTACTTTTGTAATGCTACAAAGAATATTCACTTACAATACAATACGTCGATTCTAGTCAGAACTCAGAAGGGCGAGCCGTTGAATGTGTATGGAATCGCTATATAACTTCTCATATTAGCTCAACTAACTGAATACAGCAACAGGTGAGCTGACATAACGACAGGCTGTATAGCTTCGTGATCTATGTGTGCTACTTGTATACACGTTCTATACACGACACGGATCTGCCTTTCAGACTCCGCAAAGACCTACTTTTTTATTTATTTATTTTTTATCTTACAGGCCCATCGTAGCCAAAACCTTGAGCGGAGCGTATTGACTACTAACCATTATGTTTAGAAACAATCTCTATTAACAATATTTCCCAGAAAATGTGTAGTACAAATTAAAAATGCGATGCAAGATGGGCTAAAAGTGTCGCACGCTGTTACATCGTCGCGAACTCTTCTATATAATTGGGTGTAATGAAAAGAAAAATATGTTTCTAATAATTATTCTTCGTGTTCGTGACGTAAGAAGTGAATATTTTTAGGGAATAAATGTTGTTGTAATGAGCTGTAGGTAACAACCTATCAGTGTGTTTTATATGTCATACACCACATCAAACTCCATTGCATAGTTTAAAGATTAAAGATCTATACATAGGTACATATAGGTAAATATCTATGCATAGAGACAGACAGCCGAATGTTTTAATTTAAACTTTCTTGACACAAAATAGCCGAATTTTTGTTTTATTTGATATGACCCCAACAAATCGCATACTTTTCCTTTTGTGAGCTCTTTATGTGGCTGGCCAGACCTTGCTCTCTTACACTCATACTCGGTATGTCTGTAGTGATAACTCATCCAATGGAAGACCAGCGCTGGGCGGTTTACAGCCCAGCAATATGCTGAATTAGAGACTATTTTGTGGCACAATTTTTTTATATTCGTGTTCTTAATGTGTATATTATTATGTTGTGTCACAAATATTTTTTTTTCTTTCTTTCTTTCTATAACACAATACTTGCTTGTCTGTATAGTAAGTGACCTGTGTGACGTACGAGATCGCAGTCGGCGCGAATGGCCTGTGAGGCTGAACGGCCCCTAACGAAGCCTGTATTCCCGTAACTTCCACACAATTCTCAGACATTGTTCCGATGTAGCTACAGATGTATAGAAATTTATACAACAGGCATTCTGGTGTAGGCCTTGGGGTCATTCCGAAAATAGTGTAATGCCGAAAATAACAGGAAGATCACTCGTAATTACGTCGTTTTAAGTGTGCCCTTTCGGAATTACCCGGAGTTTTTTGTCATTCGGAATTATCCCAGTACATCCTATGTATGGATGTGTAAAATGTAGAATGTTTTACATTCCTTGCATCAGTTGTAAATTATAAGTAAAACAAAAGTAGTGCTGATCGTATAAGATGATCAAAATGACAGCTGGCATGACAGTACTTTTTCATTAATTGAGTTTAAAATAGGTACTTAAATTTAGACGGTAGTTAGAATTCATTTGTCATGAACTCATGAAGCCTAGATGGTAGTGATCCTGCCTACGAAGCTGGAGGTTCCGGGTTCGAATCCCGGCGAGGGCATCATAAATTTGTGTATTTATTTATAACAAATATTTGTTCCTTGGTCATAGATGTCTATATATTTAAGTATCTATATATATTATCTATCTATTTTATATTATATTGTCGCCTGGTATATCACAAGCCTTAATTGAATTCACCGTAAGACTCAATTTGTGTAAGATGTTCCAAGATATTTATTTATTTGTCACCACCCTAACCGTTCTCGTGCGTGGATTTACTAGAGGTGCGTTCAAACCAAAAGAGCATTCGCTATTCTAACCCCCCACTCTACGAAATTCGATCGTGACACAAAACTTGATTGGTGGATTTCGTAGAACGCGCGATAGAACAGCGAATGCTCTTTTGGTTTGAACGCACCTTAATATGTGGCCGAAAATTGTACGGCATATTGTTAACACTTCCCAAACTATTATTTCCATAGTTTCATTTGGCAGAAAGTAAACCAACGTTACACAGACGTATCTTTCGCATATTACTATTATGTTCCAACCTAACCTAGTTCCGAAATTAAAATTCAGCCAAATGAAATTTGGCAAATAATAATTTGTTAAATGTTGATATGCCAATTGAATCATCTGCGGAAAGTTGGTTGGCAATTGAAATTCTGCGAAAAGGCAGGATTTCGTCGGGTTACTCATAATTACGGTGTATACCCTGTCATTTGAATGACAGAGAAATGGTCTCATCGGACAACCAGCGCTGGCACACGTTAGCACCATGCTGAGTTGAGGCCATTTCGTAACATACACTTTTTTTATTTGTATTTTTCGTTCCTGTATATTATTATTTTATTGTTTGTTACGAATAAACTTATTGTTGTTTCTATAACAAAAAAAATATTTTTAAAAGCCGTTTTATCAGTTCTGTGCCTCCATCTGTGGTATCCGTGACCGTAATCCTCTATTTGTTTACAAAGAGTCTGTCGGTGAAACTTCGGAGCTGCGATCTGTCCGGGATAATGTCGGGTCGTGACCACTCATCCCCTACTGATAGTACATATTTCACGTATGTTTATAGTGAAACCTAGGTAAATAAACATGTTTGTGTGGATTGCATACTGCAAGTAGATTTTCTTAATCACGTATTCTTTGACTGATTTTTGTCTTTGTTTTTCCTTAAATGTTTTGTTGATACCACATATTTTACTGATATTTCCAATAATATTTCCCCAATAATCCCCATATTTCGCAGGTTGATTTTACGGCAATAAAAAAGTTATGTAAGTAACACTGCGTTGAACAATGAATTATAATATATAGGTAATGTTTAATTGTTTATTGTTGTTATTAGGCTATTGCTACTTACAGTATCTATTAAAGGGAAGCATATCGTATTGAATGATCTTATTTATTTGACATCATACATCATCAGCTTATTACAGTCCATTGCTGGACATGGGCCACTCCTATTATCCATGCGTATGGAATAGAATGGATGCATTTGGACAGGAGGTAATGCCCGTAATGGGCACGCTGGGCAAGCGGATTGGTGATCGCAGCGTACCTATTAGTGACGATGCTGCCTGTCCTTAATCTTTAATAAATGAATGTCATTGATTGAAGTGTCACTGATTGTCATTGACACTTCAATCCATTTGTCGATTCTTGCGACACCTAGAGGAAGATTTGGGATGGTGGCAAATGTATTCTTACTGCCGTCACCTCCACCACGTGGAGGCGTGTTGTTTTAAACTTTAACAAAAAAAATTTTTTTTTATACCACGTCGGTGGCAAACAAGCATACGACCCGCCTGATGGAAAGCAGTCACCGTAGCCTATGGGCGCACGCAACCCCCAGGGGTGTCACATGCGCGTTGCCGACCCAATAAGAACTTGTACACTCACAACAATTATAAAAAAAATTATTTACCAACCAACCAATTTTCAATAATTAAGAACATTATTTGCATAATTTACAGTGCGCACAGATACCAACTGATAGCAGTTTCAATAACTGGCATATTGTATTAGAAATAAGGAAACACTTCAAAATTAAATGCCTCTGGCAATACTCTGAACAGTCGCAGACGTTTATGCTTACTATAAAATAAAGTAATGTAAATTAATTGATCCTAGTTCCATTTACCCAGGTTTTACACGTATATTAGACAGTTCACCCAATTCATCCTTTTCAGTAGAGAACAAATTGAATAAATTCATAAAAGACAAAGTTACTCCATCGAAGTTGAATCCTCATACAATTATTAAGTTTGAGAGCTTTAATACTAAAAAATCATAAGTGCCTTCAACTTTGTATGTAGTTACAACATTTCGTGTTGGAAAGCATAGCTTAAGGGTGCTATTGGAAAAACGTGGCAACTGTCATATATAATAATTACGGTTTAACTTTGCACGTGGTAAGGATCAAGTTAATCTGAAGTTAAGTGAACATCTTTCGGGATTCAATTTTCTTTTTCATATTTTTGCTAGATTTTACTGAAGTTTGTTTTATTATGTTATGAATTAGGATTTGTCGAGAGTTGTATACCTTACGTCACATAAAAAAAATCATATGTTTACTATGAAAAAGTGACTTTATAGTTTTGTCGATATGATGATGATTGTAAAGGAATGCCAGTAGCTGACAGATAACGTAAACATTGTTACTCATCGCAGACGTTGTTTTGGTATACTGTATACGAGGTGCCGAAAATACGCAAACATATATTTGTCTTGTTATGTTATGATTTATCGCATTTTTTTACTATGGCACGTTTTTGCACAATATACTATATTTATTATTTTACTAACTACTAAACCGAAACCGTAACCGAAGAAAATATTATAACTACTAAACATTTTTTTTTCAGGTAAGACTTCGTATCGGTGCTGTAGTTAAGAGATGAGCTGTTGGTACAGAAGAATACATTTTACTACGCTGGGAAAAATAAGTGGACTTTTCAAACTACCTATTGGTAAGTACTAGAATGAAATGTCATATGGAAGCTCGTTAAAATTCCAAGTTCTTCAAACTTCAACGTTCAGCAGTGAAGGAAATCTTAAACCAAAACTTGTACTTATTCTTACTGTAGAACGTGACAAGGTCGTAACTGCCTTGCTATCTCCATTAAAATAAGACCTTTCGTGGATAGCAGTAGTTTTCGCTATTTGCAAAGTCGTAGCCACATCGTAAATAAGTACGAAATCCTTTCAAGATAAACCTTATGTCACCAGATACTTCAGAGACTCCGATAAAGATATAGGGAGTAAAGAAACGGTTCAGAATTACAACATACATACTTATAATAAAGTGTAGTAAGGCATTTTCACGTTTTGGGTCACTCAATTAGCGTGAAGTTAAAAAACCTTAATTTCAGTCAGCTGTTTAACTAAAAGTGAAAATGCCCAATAAGACGAATCTCCGTATAAGGGGTGTTACCTACTTCAGGTTGTCATCGGCTTCAGCTGGTCAAAAGAAGCTTGTCAAATCTCTATGTCTTAAGAACGATAAATAAATATCTTGGGACATCTTACACAATGATATTTATTTATTGAAAATTACCAATTTTGCCGAACTATGTCGAATTGCGTCGTTCTAGCCGAAACGGGACGTTTGATTGACCTCTCATTACATCATATAGTTTCAAGATTAACATTTAAAGCTAAGACCACCAACCTGCTTGCAACCATTACCTATTATGCTTTGATTTTTGCGTTAGACTATTGCTATTTCAAATAAGAGTGATGGCGTGTAGCTACAGCTATAATATATGAAGCATATCAGTGGCTACTAAAGAGTAGGGATTAAGTAGGTAAACATTTGTCAAACATATATTCGCGTCGACTGCACTTATTTTCACCAAATCACAAAGTTTCGCCAATACTATCGTGTTTAGATATCGCCATCGCCAAAATAGCTAACTCATCATTCGTGCACTTTATACGCAGTACAATTAGGGTCTCAAATGATCAGTGAATTGTACTAAATACATACTCTCAATGCGCGGCATCCAAATGTTATTCCGTTCCTTTCATTTACTCGTTATAAAGACTGTTTTCCTCCTACAGCCAGCTTTTAGTTTACACAAGTACCTTACCTAACACTACTACCGAAAGCAAGTCTTCAACCATAAAGTTGCTTCATACTCATTTTCGCCTAGACGTTGCGAAGTTTTGCCAAAGCTATCGCGTGCTTATTACTGCATGCAACCATTGCAACCATACTTTCAATGTAAAGTGGCAGTGGCACAGAACCAATATGCCAAATATTTCTGTTTATGAAAATGTAGCCGGGAAGGAGTTGGTTGTCTATAGGGGTTAGGGAGATAGAGGTAGATTTGATAAGATTGTCACATGATAATTTATCTGTATTTATTTTCTTTTAGATGACTTACATTATTAATCAAACAGCTTTGGAAGGGCCCGAAAGACTGTCCACGACGTGGGCAGATCACAATCGATATCTGTGGCAGTTTCTGGAACGTCATTTTACTGATGATTTTTTGTGTATCGCCGACTGGCAACACTGCAAAGAAATGTTACTCCGTTCCTTTGATTTACTCTGAAATAACGGTTTTCCTCGTCCTACCCAGCTTCTGTTTATCTTAACTGTCCGTTGGGCCCCGAGGTGGTTTGCGACAATTCCAAGCTCTGATTTTGCGGGAAACTTTTTGGAATTGAATTAAAATAACAACTTGGATTAACATCACAATTAATTCCAAACAAGCTTTGTAAATGTTTTGTTTGGCGGTGACGTCTTTCTGGGAATATACTCTTAAATAAGCCACTGTTGTAATTTTAGAGAACAGCTTTTTTTTGTCGTTGGTTCCATAGTAAAAGTTTGAGAGAGAATAGCCCAATATTTAGTTATAATTTATAGAGTATTAAGTAGTGTGACTACTGGGGAAAAAATAAAAGTACAAATCAAAATATTTAGTTAATAAATAATTAGATTTGTGTGATTGTACTTAAACACAACGGTGGTTGTGTGACTCAACCTCGTTTCTGGAATGTATGTATTTTTCACAGAAATATATTTTTATGACACAACCTCGTAATTCGACGATATAATATATACTTTGACGTTTTTGTGCTTACACAGTTGAAAGTGTTGAAACTCGTCAGACAACTCGTATTTATTTTAAATAACATAAATTATGCTCTTTGTTTATGTTGCTTATCTAAATAAATACTTTACAAAACATAAACGAAATTGAAATGATTTGAAGCGTAAAGGAATATAATCAAAATAACATAGCTAAACCTTATTTCGAATCACTTACATTTTTGGAGCTAAGGCAGTTTTATCCGCTCACTGGATTTTATTGTCTAGATTTAAACTAAAGAAAAGAAGATTAATGCAAACATTCGAAAAATAACCTTTCTTTGATGCGACGCGACGTGCCTAAATATTTACATGTAGTAAATAATCAGTTTTTATATTTAAATAGTTAGGAATTGAATCTGATTATATAAATATAATAAAACCGGCCAAGAGTATGTCGAGCCATGGTCAGTGTAGAGTTCCGTAGTTATTTAAAAGCAGCTGGGCCGATTATGTTCGAAATCATTTTATTTTAAAGTATTCTGTAAGACCAGTATAGGTACATGATATTTTTCATATTTTTGGACCTAAGAATGAAAAGTTAGAGGAGGAGCACTTTTTTTATTATTCTTGAGCGGATATCTGCGAAAATATATTGACTTTAGAAATAAACTTTCTCTGGAAATCCTTATTATTTTTAAGATACCTATTCATTGATACCCCACACTATAGGATTACAGCAAAATAAAAAAAAACATCCCCACCTTACTCTAGTAGGGAAGGTACCCAAAACATGTTTTTCTATATTTTACTCTACCATTTCGTAGGCGTGATTAATATTGTATACCTACTTATACCAAATTGCAGATTTCTAGTAGTAACGGCCGCGAACAGACGGACATGGCCAGACTATAAGAGTTTCTTGTACTACGGAACCCTAAAAATCCCTGACTTTACCCTACTTTCCTTGACCGGTACCTATTATACTTGAAACTTGATGTTTTGGGCCTGTTTGAGGTAAAGTATTTACAAAAGGTCCGCCCACACATTTCCAATTCTCAAACTTTGAGGGACCGCGGTATCTGACCTCGGATCAGGTATCATTAGAGAATGAAAACCGGGTAACCGGGTAACCGATAAACTGGGTAACCGGACTTGTTCGGATTTGGTTTTGAACCCAGTTTCGAACATCATGAATATCATTGTTACCTACGTGACAGATTCGTTTGATATTGGGTCACAAATTATTAACGAAAGGTTTACAATTTGTGAGCCAAGGTATTAGATTATAATTGTACTTAACTAAATCGTTATTTTAATTGTATTCTAAAGCATAAACTTTAGATCCAGCTGGAGCGGCCGAGTGGTTTAGGCATCAGCCGCGAAAGCTGAGGACGTCAGTTCGTATTTTCTTTGGTATATGACACATAGTAGTGTTACTGCTTAAAAACACAACTCAAAAATGGAGAAAGTCCTACAAACATTTATTTTGTTTTCTTAACCGTCACCTCAAAGATATCTGTAACATATTCTTAAAAAAAATTGTATCTGCTTGTTTCCATCCAAACGTACCTGTTCCGCTGTTTCCTCCCTGAACATTGTCATTTAAATAATATTTTTACAGAAATATTTATTTTTGCCGCGCCCTTTGTTGCGATGTTTTTGCTGATAGTGAGTATTATTAGGAAAACCGAATCTCATTCATATATATTTGTTTTGTCAGCCTCTCCAAAGTTTTTTTTTATCTTTTACAGCAAACTTTCCTCTACTTCGTCTTACTTCAAACTGATTGTGGAACCCCACTGTACGGAGTCTGACAAATGCGTTAATGCAAATGTGTGTATCACTCGGACAAATGGCGCTGCGCCGTTTTAACGAATTGCCCGCCCGCTGCAGGGTTGCCGACTGAAAGAGAGCACGACTGTGTTTATTCCACTATCTTAAGGTTGTCTGGAAGAGATTTTTAGCGATAAGAACGCCCATTGTAATGGTGTGCAATAATGAATATTGTATTGAATTGTATACTGAAAAAAAAATGTACACATTTTATTGTGAAGAGTTACTTACGCTTTAGGTTGGCAGGTCAAAAGGCAGTTTCGTTAAAATAGTGCATTTGAAGTTTAGTTCACTATGTCAGTTTGATATACATAATGCCTGTAATAAACAAACTGACTCATAAGCCTATGGTTCATCAGGATATTTTTTATAAAATATAACGTACTTTAGAAAACCCGTTAGATCTATTAACCAGTTCGTAAAGATTTTTAGCGTTCCGATCACTGGTTCAGGCAGCCCTATATGCAGCAATAAATTCCGCCTCTGCCTACTAACCTCACGTTCCCACTTGTTATTGCGCTGTACTGTTAGCAATTGTAGCAAAAGTCTAGTCAACACTGTTACACATTAGCACCGGTTGACAGTTACGGCAAGTCCTCTCTTTAGCAGACATATTTTGAAAACCAGCACAGATCACAACACTCTATACACGTTAATCACATGGCCTCGATCACCCAGGTGATTGCATTTGACAACTCTGTCTTCTAAGATCCCCCAGGTGATCCTATTGGACCTTGTGTCTACCACGCTCCCCCGGGTGATTATAGTGGACAACTACATAGTATGAATGATTCTGTCCATAACATGGATAGAATGGATCACAAGCCGCATCCAAAGCGCTACGCGTACAGCTCACGTATTGTAAAGATAATAATTTGTAGAGTATCTAGTGGTGTCGGCGCGATCGCGAAAATTGAATATTTGTGGGTCTATTGCAATAAAATGTACATAGTTCATTAACACGTTCGCCTCCAGTACTGTTTCACTAATTGCTAATACTATCTGATAGAACTCGTACCGCTCGAAATTATCTGATAGAACTCGTATGCCAGTGACACGCATGTGTGACCAAAAATACTGTACTCCTATGCCGGCGACACAGCACTTGTGTCAAAAACGTTCATATTTCTATACCACTGGCATACGAGTAGGTACTTGATTTATGCTAGTGGCATAAGAAAAAGATTACTTTGATCACGTATGTGAGTCACTGGCATATGAGTTAGATTTTGTTGATCACAGACGCTGTGTCAGCGGCGTCGAACGTGTTAAGGCCTTAATCAAAACAAAAATCACGATGGCGTCAGTTGTGTTACGAAAGTTAGTCGTATAAACTATTTATACTCTGTCTAAAAACCTTCGGCAGTAGTAAAAGCGGGCAAATTTAAAAGATAGAGGTTCGTATTGTTGATCGCTCATAGAAAATTTTAATTTTTCGCCATTTTTCAGTGTGAAAAGGTGTTACAAAAAATATGAAGTTAAATTTAGTTTTCTTTAAAGGCCTTTAATTATGTATTGTTTTTTGAAATCGACCCTTGTCTGTAATTCAAAACAAGCCAAAGCGAATATGTGGAAAATTGTGAATTTTCGTTTAATCTGCTAACAAACAACAGTACCTAATCCCTGTATTCACTTAAATGTAAGTACTAGTTATACTTGTTTATGTCAGAGCTGTTAGACCATAAAATAAAATAGGTACCTAAATATCAAACAATCAATACCTTAAAGAAACTTAATAAACCCAATTTCACCTTATAACCCAATAAATTCTTAGCAAATAATACTACTCTCAAAACAGTACCTCACAAAACTATGCACAGGAAGGTTTACAAATATCTCCCGACCAGGTCTAAGTCAAATAGCAGTAAACCAAACTAGTCCGCAGTGATTTTGGACCTTTTGGAACAGCGCTTTTGCATACAGGAGCCCTACCATGAGCCACCGCTAGTTATTACTCATCATCATCATCATCAGCCTATGTTAGTAAACTGCTGGACGTAGGCCTCTCCTATTAACTATGCGTATAGACGCATTAGGAGGTAAATGCCCATAATCGCCACGCTGGGCAAGCGGATTGGCGATCGCAGTAATGTGTCCACTATGATGACGCTGCTGCCCGTCATCAATCTTGTAGAATGGTCACACTTTAATCCCTTAGTCGACTCTTACGACACCCGCAGGAGGAGTTGGGGTGGTGACAAATGTATTCTTACTGCCGTCACCACACGGTCAGTTATTAATACGCGTCTACTTTCTGTTCATTCTGCTCGTATGTGCGTATTTGAATTTAAACTTTCGGGAGACATAATAACTTTGTTTCGAAGTCTAGCGAGTAGTATAGTCTCAGGAGCAGCAGACGGGGCTCTTCAATGAAATGTTTTGATTTTTTTCAATTTTACAATTTTTTTATTATTATTTATGCTTAATTTAAGGTTCCAACAATAACTTTATGGTGATTTTATACAGGGTGGAAAGGGACGACGTTCCTTCCCGCTACCGACCAAGTCTACCAACCATTACGATGAACCTTTCAGTATGGGACCAACATAGAAATATTGAAAAAAAAATTAACCCCTCATACAAAGTGAGTGATTAGTTAGAGTTCAATAGTATGGAAAAGTCAATTTTCCGTGTACGCTTTCGATGTTGGTCCCATACTGAAAGTCCATCGTAGTGGTTGGTAGAATCGGTCGGTAGCGGGATGGAACGTCGTCCCTTTCCACGCTGTATAAAATTGGCAAAATAGCAAAGGATGCGTGCTAATCGCGGTGCCGCCGGTTGATGGTGTGTGTTCTGACAGAGGCTATCGTGGCGCCCCCTCGCGGCCGTGTCGAGAACTCGTCCTCTTCAGGCGTTGGTTGGTAGCTTGGTAGATGGCGTGGCGGCTTCAGATAGCGCGCGAACAACTATAAATATAATAAAACGGTTAAACTCACAGAATTAGATTTGGATAGAAGAAACAAGTTCATTCATTTGTATGGCGGCCGAGCGTGTCAGATTTTGTACTGAAGTTGTTACTTGCCTATGATTTTAAATATGTCTCAGGCCCTTGAGTATTCATATTTTTTGTTGTTGCAATTAATAGTACTTAAGGAGGCATTATAATGTTTTTGTTCACTTCAACTTACAAAATTTGACGCCTGAAAGCTGCAAGTTGCGATTAAAGACTGACAACTCAGTGGATTACATTGAGTTTATTTGACACGCTAAGTAGATACGTTTGCTTGATCTATGGTATATATGACATCTGTGGTTAATCGCGTAAACTTACGTTTAATTATATCCTGACGTTTCTGGCATGACGTTACACCCGTGGTCGCAGGCAGACTGGCGAGAGAATGTATCAACACCTTCGAGCTGCGCGGGTTTTTCGAACTACCCGCACTTGATCTTGATTATTCACTTCTAGGCTAGGGTTGTCACTAGGCCTACACACAACACTCACAACATCCAATGGCTTTAAAATGGATGTTTCACCACGCTTACATTTGTAAATCATGGGATTCCACGCGGATGAGATTCCTTGCCCCTCATTTTGATTAAAATTCCGATGTTTCTTAATTTCAATAGCTTCATGTACTTTTCGGCTATGATGTATACGCTCGGTTGAAAATATGAGTGATAATCGTGAAAGTTTAAATCAATATATCTGTGGTTAAACTCACGTGTATTTAGTCACTACGCGCGACATGTTTCGGAGAGCCTAGGTCTCATTATCAAGCACTGAGCCCGCGTTCACGCCAAGTGACTCGCGTATTGGCGCGAGCGAGTTGGATATACAGAAAACGTTCGTTAATAACGCCGCGTAAGCTCATGGTACGGATACAGGAATTTGGAACAATCTGGAACTGTGGTATTCAGCAGGAAACGCTGAGAACGTAATTGTGGAACGCAGGGACGGGCTACCGGTATTTTCTCCATTCAAAATAACGGTTCTTTTTTCGTTATTTTACGTTTTTCGGTCTATAAATTCTAAGTTAATGGGGTAATTTAAAAATACGATGTTGTATATTACATACAATATTGAGAAGTACATATAAAGAGTATAAAACATTTTAAAATCTTGGGTTATCTCGAGGTTTTTCTAAAATACCGGTCCCGTTCCCCTGGTGAAACGTATCGCGGGACTTAATGTGAAGTGCGACATAGACACTGAATTGTTTATAAATAATGTTTAAAAAAATATTGTGCTATTTCGAGGTTTTTGTAAAATACCGGTTCCGGCCCCTCTCAATAGACTCAATAAAAACCTCATGTTCTTGGTTGTCAACCTATGAGGCTTAAAGTAGAGGCATCGTAAGAAGTCGTTTTTGACGTTTGTTTGCACATGAAGTTCTGTAAATGTTCACAGATAGTATAATGGAGCAAATGTCAAACTTCATTGTTGCCTGTACGGAATAGTGATGTTACTACTGTTGCTGCAATTTACCGATACGTCAATCGAAATAAATAAGTAAACCTTTTTTTATGGAGGTACGAATAATTGCTATAATAGTTGGTACGCACATATCGTCAGTTGTAATATGAATTAATGTAACCACCAAATGACGACTTTTCAGGAGGGCCATAAAACGAAATGGACATTTATAAAGTAAGATGTATCTTTTTAGTTAATTATCCTATTGAAATGATGTTTATCTTGTTTGTTTTATTTTTGAGAGGTCTATTTGATAGACAGTTACTAACTGCGA
>JALPQI010027109.1:0-12118 GCA_025490895.1 Thaumatotibia leucotreta
AATAGAATACTAATGGGTACTAAATCGAATTGACAACTCTAAATATTAGGCGTTCAATGTTCTCCGACTTTATTGTTTATTACATCGTAAAGAAAACTCGTGCTATGGGCGTTACTCAGAATCGAGTTACAGTTTCTTTATCGATACTCACTATTGCTAATGAAATTTGCTTTCACTATACTGCTGCCCACGCTGATGTTTTATGTAAACTACTGGACAAGTATAGACTCGGGTAGTTAGGCCCTAAATGGTTAGTTGCAGGCAGAACAATGAGTTAAGTGCACGTGGGCGTCGTTTAGTGAAAGTGCAGTTGAACGCCGCTAATCAAAAACGCATTAACCTGCAAATCTGCTTGCCTATAGTACATGCTTACTATAAGTAATCTATACCTGTCCTTGTCCCTAAGTTGAATCCTACTTTTTAAGTACCTACCTTGTGTAAACAAGTTGTTTTCGAACAAGTCGTTGGTTATAAAAGCTTGAAATACGAAAACTAAAAATTACTTCACTAAGTATTTCTAAACATACAGGTTGTAATCGTGAGCGTGGAGTGCGTGGTGTAATCGTTAAGTGTGGCCAGGCCATAATTCCGTAAATATAGCAGATACCAGAAAACTTCTAACTGATATCGAAAGTACGTTACCCAACGAGTAAAATTACACTAATAACTTTTTTGAAATAAAATCAGAAATATCTTAAATATTAACTTCAAACCCTCCAATACATTTAGTACGTAACCGTTCATTCAAAGACTAGTTTAATACGAATATTTTTTTATTTAAGAATAAATGTTAGATTAATTATTTCATAAACCGTAGTATTATTATTTTATTACTATGTATTCGTACAAATAACGAATCTCTAGCAGTTATCTGTTATGTATGACACCCGACATTTTTTAAGGCTAGTCGTCAATGTCGTCATACTAAATATATGGGAGCGTTTTAACTTAGTATTTTTAATATAACTCCATCTATTTAGAAAAAGTTATTAATGCAATTTTACTCATTGGATTGGGTAACGCACTTTCGATATCAGTTGGAAGTTTTCTGATATCTGTTATATTTACGGAATTATGGCCTGGCCACACTTAACGATTACACCACGCACTCCACGCTCACGCGCACGTTGTGCATACGCGTCCGGTGTGGCTTGGCCTTAATACCTTCAATGATTTGCGTTCATCTGTTTGGTTAAGATGAACAAATTGGAACTTGCCTAAACCATCCTTATGAGATTGCCTAGGCAGCAGACTAGATACCTGTTTCAGGAATCGTTGAGAATGAAGCCTCGGAGGTTTTTGTCTACTCAGTCCTTATCGCATTGGTGACGATGTCGGTACCACAACGACGTCATTGCGGCTAATGGTGCTCCCAACATTGGATGTTATTTCTGCTATATATTATAACGTTATAAACCCTAAAGGGTTATAAATACTAGTGTAATAAGGACAATGTTGAATGTTGTACGATACTAGAATGTCAAACATAGAAACATAACATTTTGTAACTACAATGTGGGAGCACCATAAGGTTGCTAATTGACGGAATTTGCGATTTAATCCATTGAGTTCCACGTTGTCGCTTCAAAGTAAATATACCTATAAAAAATGCTATTGCAAATGAAATTTTTACGAAACCAACTTCGACTTTTTGATGACTTTTTTTAGGACCCAGCAACCCTAACCACGACAAATTCATAAATCTGAAAACAGGCTCAGGCTCACGGTTAACTTATTTTTTAGGTACCTTGTATAATAAATACTATTATTATATACTTACTATTAAATAGCTTTGTAACAAATTGTAACCAAGCCACGCCGTCATTCCGCGTGAAACGCCAGTATGCATACGGTCAAAATTACTCCGAATTGGTACCAATTTGTACCAAAATGGGGGTTAATGTGTTAGAGTTTACTAAAGAAAGGGTTAATTGCCCGTATAATAGACTCATTACTACTGTAACCAACACGAAAAGTGGAAGTGAAACCTGGCCGTGTTAATGACGCTTCTACATTGGCTATACGTGTTGCGAAATGTAGGTATTACGTGATTTCAACGCGTGTTACGATTTTAACTGGTTTATTCGTTTCTTTATATACCGATATCCCAAAAAGGGTAAGGTTAATAGTTATAAGATCCTTAATTTTCTTTTCATCACACTTGCTGTCTAAGCGCGCCATTGCTTGCGCGCGTAGCGGGAGTAATAGAAAAGTGAAAATCCCTAGGGAGTAATAGAAATGTCAGTACGTCATTTAATAATATTATGTCTTAAAACTAATTTTTTTGTCGGCAAGTGTGATGAAAAACATTGTATGCATCACGGCCGGTTATCGGAATACTAACTCGAGTCATAAAAGCCCTCGTTGGTAATTCCGTACTTACCTCCCTTGATAAACAATAGTACATTGTGCATCAAGGGAGGTAAGTACGGAAATACTAACGAGAGTGTTAGAAGCCCGACGCCGTCAGGCGGAGGGCTTTTATGACTCGAGTTAGTATTCCGCTTACCGACCGTGATGCATACAATGTTTTTCATCACACTTGCCAACCACAAAATAAGTTTTAAGACATAATATTATTAAATCACGTACTGATATTTCTATTACTCCCTAGGGAATTTCACTTTTCTATTACTCCCGCTACGCGCGCAAGCAATGGCGCGCTTAGACAGCAAGTGTGATGAAAAGTACTATTAATTTCTGTGTTTCTTTACTGAATGTTACAGAACACGCGTACAAAAATCTTACGATACCGGATCGATTTAGCTGTAATATGATTATTATGATTAAATGAGTTCATGTAAGAAAAAAAGCTATAATAAATATGAAAAATATCAGAAATGTATGACAAAAAGTTTAAATTGCTTTGTAAAATCGTTATCGTTAAGCGACACTTTTACATTCAAGTTGTTTATTTTCAATTCGAAATCGAAAGGAGTAAAAATCGAAAGTCGAGTGCGTTAATGGTGATAATCGCGAAGTGAACGTTTTCGTTACTTTTGACAAGTAGATGGCAATGACAGTTAATTCATGGTGCGTGCATCTGTGACGTGCTGGGTGGGAAAATGTCAAGATTATAAGCATCGTGACTGAAAGCGGGAGGGAGCGAAATAAAAGTTACGCACGCCGCAATGTAATTCAGCATGACCTGGTTATTTGATTCTGAAATGGATTTCCATTTGCTTTAATAGAAACACTGAGTGATTTTCCCAATAACTTAACGTTCGGTGTCTACTCTCATGGTAGATTTTCGCTTTATTGGACCACGTCCAACATTAGAGGACACTAAATAAGATTTACAGTCGCCATCATTATTATTACAGAAGTTCCAAAATAGATTGCGTGGCATCAGAACATTCGCTTATGTTATGTTGACCCATGGCAGAGTCCGCCGAATAAGAGCTCATAATAACTTTCACTTATCTCGAAACGATAATAATCAAGCGTGTGCTCGTAATAACTATCATACGTCGTAATAGTGAGTTGCGTCGCGTAACGCATCTAACCGAGAGCGAGAGTGGCTAGAAAATTAATTCGGTCTAAACACGCGACGCTTCAGCAAAGGTCGACGGATCGGGTGAGCACACCGATCACTTTCTATGCGTCACTGCTGTTGCGTTGCTAATCTGGGTATCGAATCAGAACTAAACAATCGATCTCTATTTCTAAATCTTGATTGGCATCGATAGGCTTTCACACAAAACTCAAGATTTGCTATCGTAAACGCTACCGTGTTTTATTTCTGTCATAATATGCCAGAAATGCTCGATCCTTTGTACTATTTCTGGGATTTGTCAGTCGTGTCAGATGCATTTATTGTTATTGAACTGGAGGAAATAGCCTGTCCAGTGAATACCCACGTATCCCACTCGGAATGATTGGCTCGTAAAATGATGTCGTTGCACTCGATCTTGCGCAGTGATTTTCTGACAATTCTAAAACTTGTAACCAGTAACAGATACACGTACCCAACTGGTATAATGAAATCCTGTTGCATTTACTTAGAAAAGTACCTAACCGATACCTTTCCCAAGATGGCCTGTGATAAAAACTGGACTTACGAGGGACTTTATTTAACTATAAATATCCACGCCTTTGGTTTTAATATACAAGGAACAAATTAGCGTTTAATGTTATTATTATCCTTTAGCAGTACTTTGTGGATAAAGACACATAATAAGTATAGTTATAGTTACATTCGACATTTAACTTTGCACAAGCTTTGTTTGATATCCTTTACATGGCAACAATATTGCCTATCAATTAACCCGTCATTGTCAAACTGTCATTTAATTTGGTAGAGATTTTGTTGTTTTTTGACCTGTCACGATTTCTTTAATTTACCGCATTTTTCTTGTGCAAATTTATGCTGGTCAGACTCCATCTGGCAATGTAAGTGAGCATACCAATATCTTTACCTAGGTATTGTCGTTATGAGAGTTACATAGTCAGCACTTCTGGCGTAGGGGAGGCTAAAAGCATGAACAAAAATTAGTATTTATATGAACTCGTCATATCTGTTCCTAATTCCAATTCTAATTTATTAGGCAAAATATAAACGCTTAAAACTTAGAACACACTTACTTTATTATATCATCTTAACTTTGTGAACTTAGATTCACAAAGTTAAGATGATATAATAAAGTAGTAAGTGGGTACGTTCCAATAAAAATAAAATACGGATAAATCATAAAAAAAACTTCGGTTCGTTTGCACCCATCACATTTTCTTGCATGTTAGTTATTATGTAACTGGCGGGGTTTAAGGTGCATTAAACCGTTTCCGGTGTAGGTAATAGCACTAATAGCTTAATTAGATAATACTACCTACGAGGTAACATAATTATTAAACGAGTTACTATCTACTTGACTGTCCCTGGATCATAATAGCAATTAGCATTCAAAACGAAAATGCCTAACGATCCGAATTTTGAATCCGGGAAAATGATATCGCGGATTTTACAGGTTATATACTGCTAATTAGTTTAATTTTCATTATAGTAAGTTCAACGTTAAGCATAAAAGTGAATTTATTAATAATATAATGTATCACATGTGGAATTGGATTATTTTCAGTGTATTTTGAAATATGTTACTTGTTTCAGGTAAGTTTCACGTAGATTCGTTTCTAAGAATTCTACAAATATTGACATGTTGGTAAGTTGAAACTGCTTTCGGTACTTACGAACAAATGACACTGAAATTTCATATATTCATTACATCCCAAGGCTGTTACATAATTTTTATAGTGTAATAAAATGACAGAATTGGAAGTAGGATGCTTTCTCTTCACTGTGTATAGGTCAGTTTAATTTAGTCATCAACGTTCGTTAATTGTTGTCACACATCGCTTGAAAAGTAAACAGTGCGGGCTTAATAGTAAAGCGGTTATGGCAAAGCTTTCCGCTGCATCCGAGACGGGCGATATAGTCAGTCGCGTGGCACGCTGGCACTCCCACTCGCCACTCGCGGCCAACCCGCACTCATCCACTCCAGTTCTCTGCCGACGGCCGCGGCGGACGCACGCGGGCACTCCTGACGCCGCTTCCGATGTTACACTACGATTACGACATCGTTTCGCACGTACAACTTTTACCGTGACAGTGAAACTTATTTCTGTGAATATGGGTTAAACGCCTTGCACTGACGTTATGAGTCCGGGCGAGCGCGCCGCCCTAGGGCGCCGCGAACCCGCTCGCCCACAATATGCAACCACCGCACCCGGATTCCCGCCGCCTTACTATCCGCCCTACGGAGTGCCACATCCTAATGCGTGGCTGGGCGCTCCTCTCATTTCCATGGCAGGACGTGCACCTCCTGCCCGACAAACACCGGTATCGAAGTTGGCTATGCACGCGCAAGGCGCTCCACTAATCATACAAAATCGCCAGGACCGTCGAAAATTCACATCTGTACCAGAACAACGCGCCCATCGACCCCTTGCACATACTGATCATATCGCTAGGGAACGCTGTGATGGCAATGAAGGAAACAGACTGCGTAACCAACAGCAACAACCTCGCTCCACACGAAGCGGACGCAACAACAACACGGATGCGGTCAGTGTCGCTAGCGACGAAAGTTCCGGTTCCACTAACTCCGAAACAATGTTGCCAAGGATAATAAAACCAAGGAAACGCCGCAAGAAAGACAGGAAACCCAACAACATTATGCCACACGATTTATCCCCTACCGCCTTGGATCTTGGTGACATGGATCATTGCGCAGTTTCTAGTATTTCGTCTAATCCGCGAAATGTTTATGATGAATCTTATTGCCGTGACTTAGCGATGTCGTATAGAGTGGATGTCAAAGTGTTGGAATACCCGGAACCGGTACCGGAGACTTATCGTGTGTCAGTGCTCGGTGAAGCGTTGGAAGCTAGCCGCTTTGGTCTGGCGGAGGCTGCTTCGCCAGCGGAGTCTGCCGTTACGTCGTGTCAATGTCGGTACTGCGACCCTGTGGGACAAATATGGGACGCGGATTCAATTGCAGATCTGCTCGATGAAAACTCTAGTGGTGATTTTGCTCCTACAAAACTGGAAGATTCTATGAAGGTTGTAGGCCCACTTGGTAGGCGAGGACCTGATACAACTCTGAGACGTAGTTGGAGCGACCCATCATCACGAATTCCTGAACAACGGGCAATTTATAATAATGACAATTTTTCTGCCCCAAATCTGTATTCACTGTTTCCCCCTGCGAATAGAGCTAGTTCACCGGAGCCTCGCTCTCCACTAGCTTTGGAAATCACCTCGGAGATTGTGACTTCTATGAATGGTCATCGCGATCTTGAGATCAAGCTGTTTTCGACCTCGCCACCGGCGAAAAACCTTGATCGGCGTTCGTTCTTCGCTGATAAAAGTGAAAGTGCCGTTAATAAATGTACGATATCGGACCATAGTCCAAAAGTAAACAGTGCGGTGTTATGTGAAAAAGAGGTATCCAGTGTAGACGTTAGTGAAAAGAGTGAAGGTGCAACCGAATCGGCGTGTTCTCCCGTTGGACCTACAACGGATGAACGCAATAATTGTGATTTGCCTTAGTTACTGTGTCTAAGGCTTGTGATCGTGCTTGATATGTTTGTGTAGACGGATTTGTCGTCAATCGGCCCAGAAAACTACGCTCGCAATTTGAGCTGGACTCAAGTCGCTATGCAGCAAGGCATGCACGGAGCGTCATTTAGTGACCCTAATGAGATCTCCGAATCGGTTTCCTGTAGATTCTATAATAATTTATTTTTAACAATAGCATAGGAAACTGACGAGGGGCTTTATCTGGAGATGTGTTTGGTGTTTTATGACTTGCCGCTTGTCAATGCCGTGGACGGATGCGCAGGAGTAACTCGCTGCTCGCAATTAGCGTTTCACACTACTGACACGATTCTCGCGGCTGCGGCGGCGCGCTCTTATTGCGGTTTCCCGCCGTTTTCTCCGCGCGCGTCGTTCCGGGTGGCGCCTCGCGCTCACACTACCGGTTCATGCTTATAACAATTACTTTATTTCAATATCTTTAATTTTGAGAACTTCTTTATCCTTATTACGCTATTGCAACGAATGTGTGATTTTATAATATTTATATAAAAGAAGAAGAACAATGTTAATATACAGGGTGTTTTTTTTTCGACCGTTCAAATTCTACGTAGTGAATGTGTAGGTCATACTGACCAACTTTTACGGTCGCTTGAACGGTCGAAAAAAAAACACCCTGTAGTTAGTATCATGGATCTCATAATAAGTTTGTCATGCTAAATTAATACAAATATGGGCATTCAGTTAGTCGTTCAGCGTGAAACCTTAAGCATTTATTTTATCACTTTATCACCTAATATCAGGTTTACAGAGGAAATTATTAATTCTTCCTCCTGTAACAACTAACACTTCCTATTCCAATCCGGTAATCCATGATAATGAATGCTACTTTAGGAAATATGCTGTAGCTACTTCATTTAGATTCTGTTGGATATTTGGGCTTTCTGATCGCGACATTTGCAAGCGATCCTGAGTCCATGACAATAAACCAAATCCATCAAATGCCGAGACCATCTATTTATTATGCGGAAAGGTATTAACTATAACTTAACGTAAAACTTACAATATCCATTGACAAGCGGCGATATTGCAAATATCTGTGTCCGATTGGCTGACAGTTCATTTTTGTTTAAATAAGGGTCCAACATCGTAAGTTAAACCAGATAAAGTTCCACAATGTAGATATTGTGAATATAACAAGTTACTCAAGGCTTGCCTCCACAAGACTTGATTGTACACCGTCTCTATCGTTGGGTATTACACACCATGAGCTGTCCGATGTTCTCTATTTTATTTTTATGTGTTGTGTTTGCTTATGTTGAGCGGCGCGTGCGTGGGAAGACATGATAAATTGGTTCTTGCTAACTTTTTATTCTTCTGTACGACAAGCTTGGCGTACGCTAGCAGTCTCCCCTCGATTATGTTTTGAATTCTGATCATAATGTGTTTTAGTAATTGTGTAATTTGAATCACAAAATAAATACGCGGCTGTAATTTAAAATAACAGTTCAAGTTGGGTCTGCTTCATTTTGATAATACTTTTTTAATAAAAGGAAGAAGGCTTTAGCTTTAACGAGAGGATTTGACTTTTCAAATACTTTATGGAATTATTCGAGACGGAAATTGGTCCAGAAAAGGTAATTTGAAATCTAAATTTGTAATCGTTTCGATACGCCAGCCACGCCAAGCTTAGTTCTTATGGGGTCCGAAGGAAATCGCCGGCACGGCTGTAAGACTCAACGATACATCATCTTAATGTAAACAATGTAGGCTATGTCTAGTTTACTGTGTGAATGCATTTTATGCATAATTAGTTATATACGTATAGTATTTCGTTTGTGTACGGCCGAAGGGCAATGAGTTACACGCTCGCACACTATTTTTGTACAATAAATACCAAGTCCAGAAATATTCATCCTTGTTTTATTTGTCTAACACACATTTTGTAGTATATACAAAATCACTTGCAATTACAGTTCCTAGTTGGCCGAGTTACTCAATATATATGTATAGTAATAATATGTAATTAATGTCATTGAAAAAATAGCAATAGCAATGCTCGAGCTGGAGCATCAAATTCGAAACAACTAGGTGCGTATGCCAGTTACGTAACTCATGTAGACTTTCAATTGTGGTCGAACAGCCGTTGGTTACGCGTTTGCTATTGTGTATTTGTTTACATTTAGTTTTGTTTTCGAGTTATGAACGTGTAATCATACCACATGTCGTAAGCCATAAATGCCGCTCATTATTCCCGCCTCGAAGAAGTCTCAAAGAATACAGTATTAAAAACGACTGAAAAGATATTCATCGTTAAATTTTCCCTGTGGTAATTTATGAGCCATAATTTAGTCAACATTAGATTCATTACGTGTAATATCCAGGGGCGTAGCTAGGGTAAAAGGCGCCCGGGGCAGGCGCCAAATTTGCGCCCCCCCCCCTTAACTGAACTTAAAGGGTTCCTAGTTAGTACGGAACCCTTAAAAGGCTCAGTTTTAGGATTCCGTATTTTTTTCCAAAATTCAACCTACTAGGCAGGAAAAAAAGTTGATTTTCAACCGACTTCAAAAAAGTTGGAGGTTCTCAATTCGACTATATCTTTTTTTTAATGTTTGTTACCTCAACTACAATGTCTGTGTATATTTAGGCATACTGTATACTGTACATTCTAACAAGATATTTAGTGACTTTAGATGGCCAGCAGTGATTTTATCTATATAGAACTAACGATAACGTGAAGGATTGATAAGAAAACTAATTTAGAAATCAGAAGTTTGTGTACAATGTACATCATTAAATGTCTTGTTAGAATGTACAGTATGCCTATATACACTTAGGTGTAAAAGTGTCCTTGTCCCAATGCCCCAATACTCTTTCGATTGAAAGAGCAATCGTCAGAACCGGGGGTCAAAGGTGTTCGTACAACTTGTACGAAGAAACCACCTGACGACACTGACTACATCTCGTGGAGAAGTCGTTACTTCGAAGCCGGCAGTCCTTTCCCAAGTGGAAGATTTCTATGGCCGATTATACGCTTCGCATGCATGCAAAATGAGGATTCTAGACCCACTTTCATACGCCATTACACCGAAGACCTGCTATAAGTCAGTATCGGCGAAATCGAGATCGCTCTTGGGCAGCTTGAAAACGGAAAAGCCCCTGGATAGGATGGCGTTACAACAGAGTTGTTAAAAGCAGGAGGTAAACCCGTAGTGTGGGAGCTCCAAAAGCGTTTAACGCTGTCCTATTTATAAGGAGAAGTCCTATTTACATGAAGGGAGAACTCCGGAGGCATGGAGTACAAGTGTGGTCGACCTGTTCTTCAAAAAGGGAAACAAAACCCCGATGAAGAACTATCGACCCATTTCTCTTCTAAGCCAAGTCGATAAGCTGTTCCCAAGAGTGATCACGAACCGTCTTGCGCGGAGACTCAACGAATTCCAACCTCCGGAACAGGCTGGATTTTAGAGCGGATACGGCACCATAGACCACATCCACATAGTGCGACAAATTATACAGAAGACCGAGGAGTATAATCAGCCCCTGTGTCTAGCATTTGTGGACCATGAGAAAGCCTTTGACTCGATTGAGATATTGCCTGTTCTGGAGTCCTTGCAACGATGCCAAGTTGATTGGCGATACATCCAAGCGATAAGATGTCTTTACGAGGCCGCCACCATATCCGTCCAGGTACAGAATCAGTAAACAAATCCTATTGCGTAAAGGTGTGACACAAGGGGACATTATCTCCCCGAAATTGTTCTCAAATGCAATGAAGGACATGTTTAAGACGCTGAGCTGGAAAGGACGTGGCATCAACATTAATGGCGAGTACGAGATATAGATATGTATATCTCGGGCAAACATTGCGGATGGGTAGAAACAACTTCGAGGATGTGAATAGAAGAATTCAGCTAAGTTGGGCAGCATTTGGGAAGCTACGTCGAGTCTTCACATCGTCGATCCCACAGTGTTTGAAGACAAAAGTCTTCAATCAGTGCGCCTTACCCGTCGTGACGTACGGAGCCGAAACGTGGACTCTGATCGCACGCGTGGTCCACAAGTTGAAGGTCGCTCAGCGAGCTTTGCAAAGGGTTATCCTCGGCTTCTTTCTGCGGGATCGAATCAGAAATGAGGTTATCTGGCAGAGAACCAAGTGATCGACATAGCAAGCTGAAGTGGCATATGCTGTGGCATATATATTAGCTGTAGAACCGACAGCCGTTGGGGTAAACGAGTTCTTGAGTGGAGACCGCGTGTCGGCAAGCGTAGTGTAGGACGCCCACAGGCAAGGTGGAGCGACGATTTGCGCAAGAACTGGATGCGAGCAGCCGAAGATCGAAGGCGGTATCGTGAAATTGGGGAGGCCTATGTTCAGCAGTGGACTGCAGGCTGAAGTGTCAATTATTTATCGATAGTTAAAGAGCTTTTGAGTCAATCCCTCTGACAATTTGATTTTTGCTATGGACAATTTCGTTCCTTGCTATTAACTCTATGAAGAACTATTTTCAATACCACGCCGTCGATTCGCCGCCGCCACAGATTAATTTTGACCGGCGCGCCGCCGCCGGCTATTTGGCCATCGGCGCTCATATCTAATACGTATACCTACCTGTACCAAATTGCAGATTTCTAGTTTAATACTAGAAATCTGCAATTTGGTCACTGAGCTATGCTCCGGACAGACGGACAGACGTACATGGCGAAACTATAAGGGTTCCGTTTTTGCCATCTTGGCTACGGAACCCTAAAAACGTTATTTTCTGAAAACCGTATAAGTGACATAAGTCAAACAGAAGAAACTGAAACTTGGTCAAAATAATAGACGCCATTAGGGGTGCTTACCATAAAAAATCCATCCCCTACAATTAAAGGTTGCAAATGTATGAAAGTCCGAATATAGCCTTTGTTCGAAACTAATAAGTACTACATTTCCATACTTTTGGTACTAAAAATTCTGCAAATAAGGTTAAGAGAAAAAAAAGTGAAATCTAAAGAAAACGACTAAAAAATACAGTACCTACGGACTTTCTGAAATAAGGCATTAGTAAACATTTTTGATTTCTTTATGTGTAAATTATGCATAAG